>MCJB01053007.1:177804-205134 GCA_002018475.1 Nicotiana obtusifolia
CCCCCCAATAGTCTTGTAATCTTCAAAGGTTGTATCGATTATAACCCATTTCATTCACATATGCAGTTTCCTTAATACCTGTTTCATCTTGTAATAGGATGTTTTGGACTTCTTCTTACAATTTACATGATCATATAGGATAGCTATAGTTCAATAATCCCATATAGCGTAAATTCTGTGGGTACCCACAGTTGTGGACCTCGAAGAGTGCCTAACACCTTCTCTTTGAGGTAATTTGAGCCCTTACTGGATCTTTGGTGATACGGACCAGCTAAAATAGAGATATTTGCAAATAGGTGTCCTAACACACCTCAAAATCTTTAGGTGGCAACTTTCCTCAATTAATACACATTAAAAAGTATTTTCACACGTCAAAACCCGCTTTTGCCAGAAAACAGGACATGACACGTTTGCGACCTGTGTGTTGCATTCGCATAACAGGGGCTACATTTGGGGGTTATGCAACGATCGCGATGTGTATACCTGCGTATGACCTATTTAATACTCTATTTCGAGGGCTTTTATTATTTGATCACATTTTGAGTTAGAAAGCTCGATTTTGTGGAATTTTGGAGGGGATTTTCACGATTTGGATTGGGGTTAGTATTCTTGACTCAGATTTGTTTCATATTTCATGATTTCAGCCTTGAATGTAGCAATTGTTCTATGAATCAAATTGAAAAATTGGGGATTTTAGTAAGAAAATTTCAAAAAATTAAATTGATGATTTAAAGGTCGATTTAAGTTCGGAATTGGAGTACTTTAGACTAGTTGGACTCGTATCGGAATGGGTGTTCGGAATTTGTGAGTTTTGTGGGATTCCGGGGTGCAAGCTCGAGGTTGACTTTTTGACTTTAATTAAAGATCAAATCTTTATTATTCGAAATCATTTTCTATGGTCTTTACTTTTGATATTATGTTATTTTGGCTAGATTTGAGCCGTTAGGAGGTTGTTTCATGCCGGAAGGGCTTCATAGAATATTTATTTAGCTTCTTTGAGGTAAGTTTCTTGCCTAACATTGTGTGGAATAAATACCACCTAGGTGCTAGTCCTAATTGTTTGTTTTTATGATGTGATAAGTTACATGTACATGATGTGACGAGCGTGTATACGGGTACTATGTGTGATTTTGATCGGAATAGACCGTAGGTTATTAATATGCCTTAATGTGATAATGAACTTTATATAAATCATGTTGAGATCCTTTTTATTACTATTCGATCATGATCATTTCATCCATTTAGCTCTTGTCATGCTTTATTATTGAACACCCCTCTGCTTCTATGATTATTTGGTTATGTCCTTGTGCACGATTGTTGGAAGTTGTGAACTTATACTTTAATGAAACTTGGGTACCATTGTTGTGATATTGTGGCACTTGGCAATGTTTTTTTTTTTTTTTTGTGGTATTGTAGTACTTACGGACATGTTAAGCGGATTGATTGGGGGTGTCAGCACAAGGTTTTTTCCATGTGATTGTGTCTATTATTGTCCGTGTGGGGAAAAATAAGGGTGGCATTATCTCAGGCTACCCACGTTACTTGTATGCACATGTTGTGAAATAAAGGTGGCATATTACTTTTATGTTCACATGCAGCGTTATAAGGATGGCATTGTTGATGATTTTATGTGATACTTCAAGGTGTCCTTATTGTTGTTGTGATTGTGTTGAGATGGGATTATTTGATTTTATTTCATAATTGTTTCTAAAAGCTTCTATTTTGCCCTTATTTGAGTTAATGATTGCATTGACGTGTTATCACATGCCTCACCTTTATTTGATGTTTTGGGATCAAAGATGGCTTATTATTCTGAGTTGTTATCGCATGCTCTAAAATGGTTGTTGTTACTATTTTCCATCATATTTCTGTTATCCATCTTCTTTAATATATTCATTACACATGATATTTGTCTAGTGAGTATCAAATGACTTGAACCTCGTCACTGCTCCACCGAGGTTAGTCTTTATACTTAGTAGGTATGGATCGTGGTATACTCATACTATGCTTCTGCACATTTTTGTGCAGATTCTGGTACTTCGAATCGGATTGTTGCTAGTGAGGAATTTCATATTCCAGATACGTCAAAGTATACCTGTATTATCCGACCGCGGGCCTCGGAGTCACCCTCTTGTTTCATTTCTATTGTTTATGTAATTCAGAAAGTACAGTAGTTTTGAGATGTTTTCGTGTATTCAGATAGAGCTTGTGACTCTGTACCACCTAGTTCTGGAAAGTTGTCACGACCCCAAACCCACTATAGGTCGTGATGGCGCCCAACATTACCGTTAGGCAAGCCACCAGCGAACTATCAAAGTAATTACTCATTTCATTGCTTTTGAAATCATGAATTTTTAATTAATAAAGAGACTAAGTATAAAAGATCACGGTGATATAACACAAAAATAAGACATAAAAATGAAATGGAAACAATGTTAGGAAAAACCATAAACATCTACTAGTAATTCCTAAAATCTGGTGTCATAAGTGCACGAGCAATCTAGTAAATGTACAAAATCCCTTTAACTACTGTCTGAAATAAAATAGACAGGATTAGTAAATACAACAAGGAGACTCAGGGTGTTGCAGATCGAAGCATGGAAAGCAGCTCACTACTAGGTCTCTGGATAACAGGGATGCGCGCCCGAACGGCCACCAGATGTATCTGCCTCAGAACCTTCACAATTAGTGCATAAGTGTAGCGTGAATACGTAAACCAACACGTACCTAGTAAGTATCTATACTAACCTCGAAGAAGTAGTGACGAGGAGCTGACATCGACACTTACTAGTGGTCAACGAATAAAGTTAAAGAATTATAAATAGGCATAAAATACAACAGTAACAATGGAATAAGAAATAATAAATAATGTGATTCTTTAACAAAATATCAAATTCAAGTCCCAAAATATTACATTCCATTTCAACAAATAAGAACCATCAAGTAAGTATAAATTCTCAAGTGTTGAAGGAAATATCAGGTATATTCGAACTCCTAGCAATATTACGCACGAGTTATGCTTAGATCGTACTACCCGATCCACAATAATTTGTACACTGCCGAGGATCGGCCAGCACGAACCATAGATGCATCTCAATTATATTGTAGAGGTCGTTCGACCCAATCCACAATGCTATTTCATAGCACCTGCCGAGGCATATGACCTGATCCACAAGAATAGGGAAACGCTGCGAAATATGGGACATATAGTTAACACAGAGATGAGCACATAAAAGAGGCATGGTTTCTACTAACACTTAAGTAATCCGCCAAAAGCCCAAGGTAATGGAGCACAATTCAACACAATCTCGATCAAGTTTCAATTATAGTTTAAGTAATTTAACCAACAAGTAGAGTTCAGGCAGTACAAATATTGCATAGCAAGGTCCTAAGTCTACTCGAACATAACATGAATTTAACTACATATAGACTCTCGTCACTTCGTGCATACGTAAAACCCACAACAAGTAGAAAATAAAAATTAAAGCACCTACGGGATAATTCTTTCTTAAAAGAGTAGGAAAGAGACTTAGCCTGCTTCCAAGTTTTAATAGGCTTGAATTAGGGCGCGATTCGTGTTTTTCATTTTATGTGATGTGATTTGAAGCCTCGACTAAGTCCGTATGATGCTTTAGGATAGGGTGGTATGGCTGGATGGGGTCCTAGAGGTGTCGGGTGTGATTCGGATTGAAATAAGATTTCCATTTTGGACTTGAGAATTGCTAGTGTGTTCAGATTTGGTGCCACTACACCTGCGTGAATTTGGCCGCAGAAGCGGCCAAGGGGTTGCAGATGGGGTTCTGGATGATTTGGGGTGTTTTACCAGGTGTGAGGAAGATTCTACACCTGCGACCTCGCAGATGTGACAAGGTGGTCGCATAAGCGGATGGTGTTGCGCAGAAGCGCATCCGCATGTGTAGGCTTGGGACTGCAGATGCGGTTGGTTAGCCATTAAGTGACTTCTGTGTTCGCGGATTTTTGACAGCAGAAACATTACTGCATAAGCGGTGATAGTGATCGCAGGTGCGAGATGCTTGGCAGAAAAAATTTAAGCGAAGGTTAGAGTATTTTCTTCGTTGTTGGACTTTGGGAGCTCGGATTAAGGAGATTATTTAAAAGGTTTTCATCTAGATTTAAGAGGTGAGTGATTTTTGATCACTTTTGTCCATGTATTTTGAATACCCATTGATTATTTCACCTATTTATCATGAATCTAGGTTAGAATTTAGGGATTTTTGGTCCATGTATTGGAGAGTAAGATTTAGGGATTTGAGTATCGATTTGTGGTGGAAATTGGATGATTTTGGTATGGTTGGACTCATTATTGAATAGGTATTTGGATTTTGTGAATTTTATCAGTTTCGAGACGTGGTCCCGGGATTGACTTTTTTACTTTGGTTAAAGAGCTTAGCTTTATCTTATGGAATGGATTCCTATAGCTAGTATTGATTGTATCAAGTTGTTTGTGGCAAGATTTGAGTCGTTGGGAGGCCGATTTGTGAGGCAAGTCCTTGTTGGAGTTGTGATTTGTGCGGTTTAAGGTAAGTAAAACTTCTAAATTTGGTACTAAGGGTGGGATCCTTAGATTTTGTGTTATATGGTTGGTGTTAAGGTGACGCACATGCTAGGCGACGAACATGTGGGCGTGCACCGTGGTAATTGTTACTCGGTTGATTCAAGGGTACTGTATAGTTACCAAATGTTGTTGCTATTCATGTAATCCCTATATGTTAGAGTAATTGTGTTGTGATCCATATTAGAAATTATGTTTAGGCTATATTCTTATCCGGTCGGGACCAACTGAGGTCATTTCTTATGTTGAGTTATTTGCTTAAAAATTGCAATTATGCACTCAGTCACATTCATCATTAGCATATCATATCTCAGTCTCTGTTATCATTTATTGTTACATCATATTATCACTGTTTGGGCTGATTGCCTTGAGATTTGTGAGCCCGAGAGACTAGAGATATCGATGATTGAGTTGGGGCCAGAGGGCCCGCTTGTGAGATATATTTATGGGATTGTGCTGCATGCCGAAGCTTGCCATGTTGACTTATATTGTGGCTTGGACAAGATCCACCCCTCCGGATTCTGACATACTAATAGTGAGCGCAGATACCGTTAAGTGTTGGTGCGAGAGCTGAGTGATAGTGTTGAGTGATTGAGCGTGGTAAGTGAGATTGAGTACTCTGAGAGTGTGAGTACATGAGTTTATTACCGTGTTGCATTACATGTAACATGCATATTTGACGTGTAGACATAGAGACATAACATTCCTCATGCTGGCGATACTTAGCATATTTTATCAGTATTGAGCATAAATTGTTGAGCTTGACAGCATGTCTACATTTTTGTAATGTGTACGAATTGACTATAGGATTTTTCTGGGTAATTACTGTCATTTCCTTGTTATATATGTACTGTTATTATCTGGATTTGGATTGTACCTTTCTGAGCTCGTCACTACTTTCAGCCCAAGGTTAGTCCTATTACTTATTGAGTATATTGTGTAGGTTGTATTCATAGTACACTCTGCACTTTGTTTGTAGATCCAGGTACATTTGGACCTGGTGGATGCTAGGCCCCGAGCAGTACGAGTCCTGATATACAAGTTTTATCCAAATCCGACTTCGAATCGGGTTCAAATCCCAATTATTCACTCTCCAAAAGTTACCAAGAAACCCCCCAAATTTCTCTTTCAAAACCTATAACCTATGTGCAATAATCCATGGGGAAACAATATACAACATCAAAATCAAGTAGAAATTACTTACCCTCAAAGTGGTGATGCAATTCTTTCCAAAAATAACCTCTAGTCGAGATCCAAAACTCAAAATAATCAAAAATAGACTAAACCCTCGGTTTTAAATCTCTGCATAGCGATTATTGCTTCTGTGGACCCAACTCTCGCTTCTGCACCACCGCATCTGCGAAAAAACCTCACAGATGCAGAACCCACTCCACAAGGCCCAAATTGTGCAAAATCTCATGACACTTGTCCAAGAAATCTTTAGCATCAAGTGTGGGATCACCATCAAAACATGGAGGACTAACTTTTGGAAGTGATCCATCATCTTTTGCTAATCAACAGCCATAGCATGACTACCCTCCGACATAGCTGCAAAAATCAGCTGAACTACCCCTACTGGTGGAACAACCTAAACTCGTGGAGTCTGAAACATAGCAATGCCCTGCTCTAGAAGTGACTAAATATGGCTTGTACTCCCCCTCCTGCTTGAGGAGTAGATGCGACTATAGGAATTATCATGTCCTGTGCTATAATGTCGAAGTAACTCAAAATATGGACCATGGTATCCTGAAGTACTGGAGTAGCAATGAAAACCTTAGGAACCTGAACTGGACCCGATGGAACAGCCTGATTCAGAACCTTGTCCACCTTTGGAGTTATAGTGGCTACTCATAAATGGTTCTAGCACGAGCATGAGTAGCTGCAGGTGCTCCACCTCTAGGCGTTGCTGCATGTGCCATGGTTTAGGCTCTACCACGACTTCTGCCCTAAGATCCACCTCAAGCAGCGGCTGCAACCTGGGGAATTGGCTCTTGCCCACCACCTGCAAATGAACGTGTCCTCACCATTTGTGGGAGAATAGAAGAGTAAATATTCAAACTTTAGGATAAAATAAAGTTGCACGATAGAGAAATAAAGAGAGTAAGTTTCCTGAATGTCCCATATCCTCTCAAAGATCAGCATAGACATCTCCATACCAATCCGCAATACTATACTAGACATGCTCAAGACCCGTAGAACCCATAAACCTAGAGCTTTGGTACCAACTATTTCATGACCCAAAATCCCACCATGGTTATGATGGCACCTAACCTAATTCACTAGGTAAGCCAATAATCATAACAAACCATAACAAGTCGAATATAGGATAAAGTGCTATCATGGTATAATGAAAGCACAATATATCCCACAACATCATCAAAAAATGGAAATTAACACAATAACTCCAAAAACTTAAAGTACGAAGTCATGAGCTTTAATAAAGTACAATGGAGTCATAATATAGAAGTAGTATATGAAATAAGATAAACAGTATGATCATAAAAAGAAGGCGACTTCAAGGATCTATAGTCGATCAAGTAGCACCACCTCAAGTCTCTTGAATTAGCTACTAGGCACCCTCTTGAGATCCATCAATGCCAAAGTCGGAATCTACACGAATATGTGTAGAAGTGCAGTACGATTACAAAGACATACTCAATAAGTATCAAGACTAGCCTCGGTGAGGTAGTGGCAAGGTTCAAGTCATATGATACTCACTGAAAAAGATACCTTTACAGTTCATGCATATACATAGAAAAAGCAATCGAAAGAGATATAAACATTAGTTAGAGATTAAACCATGAACCGTACTACCTCGCATATCAATCCAATGCATGTAGCAGAGGCAACAAGTAGCATATTAGCATGTATGCACTTAAAGCATATAGAATTCATGGAATGACATCAAGGATTCACTTTAAGAGATCAAAGCTTCCACTTGTATGTCCAACTCATCAACCGATACCATCACAAACCGACACTATCAATGTCTCACAAACTCTTTGCGTATGCCACCAAAATATAAATATGGGAGGGCGGCCCTAGGAGGATTGATTCCTATCCATACGCTGAATGGTAGAAACCTCATAAATAACAATAACCGCATGACATAAACCTCGTGCCATATCAAACATCAATCCGCACATCATCTCCAAGGATGTAAGCATATGCTCAAGAAATAACAAAGAATATGTACAAGGACATAATAAATAGAGGTGCGGATGTGTGTTCGTGATATAAAGTATGACTACGACTAAATTAAATATATCAACATCTCAATAACAAGCCATCATATCAAATGAAGATATCATAAGCTTAAACATGATCTCTAGCATGAATTAATAGACACACGTAGCAATACAATCAATTAAATTATAAGTCTAGGAGAAAATTTTGAAACCAATTTTGAACCATATTCGGGAATCATATATATCGGACTCTTGGGATTATAGGTCAATGACATCTACCCCTAGACTTGGGATTTGACCATGTGGGTCTGGATTGGCTTTTTGGTAACTTCTGAGAATTTTCTGAAGATTGAAGTTTTTTGATTTGATATTTCTGCCTAAAGCATTATTTTACCTTATTGAGTATTATTTAGATAGATTTAGAGAGTATGGAGATTCCGAGAAGAGGTACGTCTCTTGGCTACCCTTATTAAAAGGACTTCACTTAAAATGGACTTGATTGCTATGTGTTACCTGAGTTGTGGGTAGTGTATATGAGAGGTGACAAGTGTATACACGGAACGAGAATTATACCAAGTTAAGGGTAGTTTTAGGCTTCTTTATGTCTTGTTTGATTATGTATTCTTCTTGATATATCGTAATGACCAGACCAGTCGTTTTGAGTTTTGGCATTTAATTTTATGATTTGAGACTTCGATCAGCTTTTGTGATGCATTATGACTTGCGTGCATGGTTTGTTTTGATTTTCGAGTGGTTTGGGGTTGATTTTATTAATTGATTTTCACTTCAGAAACCTTAAGCTGAAAGAGTTGACAAAGGTTTGACTTTATAGTAATGACCTCAGAATCGAGATTTGATGGCTTCAATAGGTCCATATTCTGATTTTGGACTTTGAAGTATGTCGTATTTCAATTTGGATGTCCCTATAAGGTTTCATCTCTATTTTTCGAAAGTTGGATATTCGATAAATTGGAGAATTCGTAGTTTTTACCGGGAGTTGAGTTTGGTGTTTCAGACTTCTATTGCGGTTTCAGACATTGTGTAGGTTCGTTTTAATTGTGCAAAATTTGGTTGTTATTCACAATGTCTATGTGTGATTCTAACACGTTCAGCGGAAGTTTGAAGGTTTGAAAATTTAAAAAAAAAATTTGATCTTCGATTCGCGATTTTGATATCATTTATGGTATTTCGAGCTTTTAGATAAGTTTGGATAATGTATATGGACACATTGGTATGATTGGTTGGGGTCGCGAGGAGCTAGGGTGACTTTGTGTGATTTTGCACCATTTCGGATGATGTTTGTATTGCTGGGTTGCTGGTGTTAGGTAAAGCATTGCAAACACGACCCATGTATTGTGTTCGAGAAGTGGTAGATGGCTGGATAGCTTTGTGAATCGCTTTCGCGATGAAGGATCGCATTCGCGAAGGGTCTGTGCATGAAAGTCTTTGTGTTCGTGTGTGTTGAACTGAGTTTGCATAGGGTTATTGGGAGCAGGGAGTTGTGTGTGTCGCGTTCGCAGGGATCATACACGTTCACGATGTGCTGGGTGTGCTGGTCATCGTGTTCACAAGCTGGGCTTCCCATTCACGAATGAGGATTTTGGCTAGAGGTAGCTTTGTGTTTTAGTGAACGCGAGGCATTTCCCGTGTTCGTGAAGGGTACCACCAGACAGACTTATTTAAGATGTTACTTCGCGATTTGATCCATTGTTTCATATTTTGAGCCCTAGATTTCAAGAAGAGGAGATTTGAGGAGCAATTTCACTACTAACTTAGAGGTAAGTGATTTTCAATAGGATTTGTGTCACGATCCCAAATTTCCACCCTAGGATGTCGTGATGGTACCTAATCTCTAAGACTAGGTAAGCCTAACATACATTGAGAATTTAACAAAATTAACAACTAAGATGATAAACTTAAACTGATAACTTTCATAGTGAAACCCAAACGGTACGACAGTCACAATATTCCCAAAACCGGTGGAATTGAGTCATAAGCTCTAAGAAGTACACTTGAAATCTAAACATACAATATTGTTTAATGTGAAAATGAACGGTAGAAAAGACAGTAGTAGAAGGTGACTCCGAGGCCTACGAGCGTCAAGCAGGTATACCTTGAAGTCTTCAAGATATCCAAGTCAACTCATTGGTGTCCGACACGAGAAAAAGTACCTGGATTTGCACAAAAATGTGCAGAAGCATAGCATGAGTACACCACAATGGTACCCGGTAAGTATCAAGCTTAACCTCGGTAGAGTAGCGACGAGGCCAGGTCAAGATACTTACTAGACAAAAGAAACCTGTATAGAATATAATATAATCTATTAGCGGAAAGTAAAGAAATAGATGACAACAGAACAGTACAATGATATAAGGCTACCAATGGAAATTAAAGCAATAAAGGTCAACAAAGAGTGAACATGTGATAGGAACAAAGTACAAGTAAAAACAAGTGAGGGAAAGACAATAACCGTTCAAATCAACAAGTCTTTTTCACATAGAATGTACAACAAGAATCACAGTCCAAGCACTACACCTCATTTTCACCAATCACAAGTCATACACAATCTTCCTTATATCACCGCATGAGCCTTATATTTTATTTAAATATATTTTTTTTGAAATAGCTACACGTGTTTTTGCCGCCTTATCTCACCGCTTGTCTTCAAGTAATTTTCTTAGTAGCAACACCTATATAAATCCCAACTTATCTCCTCATGCATTTTAATACCCACCCATATACCACCGCATGTGTATCAACATCACAACACAATATGCCACAACATTACCAAATCAATAATAACAATGTTACCATAACAAATAGCCCATGACTCAACCAACGGGGAAGGATATCTCGATAACCAACAACTTCAACCTCAAAGTATTATTAGCTTTTACAACTACAACTTCAGTAACTCACCATGACGGTATTCCGATTAAATTGCAACTTCCACTTCAAGTGCATAACCTACGCTTAACAACGAAAGAGATAGCATAAAATAACAACTACGTCTAAATGCATGAGAATCACTCAACAATGGGATAAATATCATTTAAAAACAACTAGAAATAAAGGCACATAAGGGAAACTTCGACAATGGAAACTAGCATATGTAATAACAACTTCAAATAAGGCATGTAGGAAAAAATTTGACAACAAAGGATAGAACAAAAAATTATAACTTTAATTAACTTCTTAAAAGTAACCTAAAAGTCTAAATCGGCCAGATACCACTTATAAGCTATGTACAATTCGTCACCTCATGTACATATTTTCCACATAATTCAAATATTGCAATCAACCCAAATCCTAAGGGGTAATTCCACCATACAAAGTTAGGCAAGATACTTACCTCAACTACGCCAAATCAATACTCAAAAATAGTTTTTCCTCTAAAATTTGCCTCTACACGGCTCAAATGTAACCCAAAAAAACGACTTGATTTCATCAAAAAATGTAAGAGAAACCAATTATGATTAATAAAGCTATGATCTTTACACAGTCCCCCAAAAGTCAACCCCCAGCGCCCCCGGTCAAAACTCGAGTCCAAGGGTAGATCTCGACTACCCATGACTCCACGAGTCCATATATGTTTGTTTTCAAATTCAAGTCCAATTCGACTCTCAAATCCCAAATATTTTCATTTTTCAAAAACATCGACAAGAATTCCAAAAATTACTCTTTCATTCTAATAAATTTGATGTTAAATCTCATAAATAATCATGTAATATAGTTTAAAATAGATAAAAATTACATATCCAATGATTGTAGTTGAAGATCCTCTCTCCAAATTGCCTCCTACCGAGTCTAAGGTTCTAAAATGAGAGAAATGAGACACAATTACGAAGAATTATTCGCAATTGCGGCACCTAACAGCCTAAAGGGATGTCTCAAATAAAACACTGGCTTCGCAAATGCGAAGCCTGCTCCCGTCGCAAATGCGACAAAATAGTCACAAATGCGAGCCTACCCTGTCTAGCCTACTCTTTGCAAGTGCAACAAGGTATCGAAAATATGATAGCCGAGTTCCCTATGCTGTGATCGCAATTGCAATGCTGGTGTTTGCAATTGCGACACCTGAGGTACAACAGCCTAGAATTGAGTCCATACCATTCTGAAACACGTCTGAAACTCACCCGAGCCCTCAGCGCTCCAAAACAAACATCCACACAAGTGTAAAAACATCATACAAACTTTCTTGTGCTATCAAAACACCAAAATAATATCTAGAACTACGAATCGGAACCAAAACGCATGAATTTCATAATGAAACTCAAGAACCTCTAGAACTGCAACCAAGCATCCGAATCCTATTAGATCAACTCTGACTTACACCATATTTTGCAAAAAAGTTTCAAATAGAAAAACGGACCTATTCTAACTCCCAAAACCAAAGTCCAAACCCGATATCTGTAAAATTAACCTACGGTTAAACTTGGAAAAAATTCTAAACCTCAAATTGCCAACTTTCGGCAAAACAAGTCAAATCAACCTACGGACCTCCGAATTCGATTCTATGCATACGCCCAAGTCCAAAATACCGATACGAACCTATCAAAGCCATGAAAACACCATTCCGGGTTCATTTTCACAAAGTCAAATGTTGGTCAAGATTTCCAACTCAGGCTTCTACACCAAGAACCAAAGGGTCCAAATCAACCCTAAACCTTCCCGAAATGAAACTAACAAACCCCGCAAGTAATAAAACCACAAATACACATGTATGAAGCATCAAAGGGGGAAACGGGGATCAAATACACAAAATGAGCTAAAATCTAATACATATTACGGATCACCATACTACTTCTGGAGCATGGAATCATGGAACACCCGGTGAACAGTCGATAAGATGGGTGGCAATGCAAGTCATTAGGCCACCTTACCAGCTCTCTCAAGGATCTAAAAAGGACCAAATACCTAGGGCTCAACTTCCCCTTCTTCCTGAATCTCATCACACCCTTCATGGGTGAAACCCTGAGCAAAACTTTCTCTCCCACCATGAATGCTACATCACGAGCCTTCCGATCAACATAACTCTTCCGCCTAGACTATGTTATACAAAGCCGATCCTGAATCTACTTGAATTTATCCAAGGCATTCTGAACTAAATCAATGCCCAACAACCAAGCCTCTCCTGGCTCAAACCAAACAACTGGAGAACACCTCCCATATAAGGCATCATAAGGAGCCATCTGAATACATGATTGGTAGATATTGTTAAAGGTAAAATCCGCAAGCGGTATGAACTAATCCCATGATTTTGCCTTGATCGGAGATAATAGACACCAGCACACCATGAAGACGAACAATCTCATAGATACTGTTTGTTATTATTTGCTACATGCAGGAGTAATGTATATATAAGGTGACGAGCATATATATATCTGCCATGGGTACTCATGCTCGGGGTAGATCTTAGCTCAGTCTATATTTTATTTGGTTGTGTTTTCCACATGATTCTATGTATTATTCCATTAATCAACTACGAGAGTACGATAAACCATGTTAGAGAAATGTTGAGGTAATTGGTACCGTGTTTCGAACATGCTGAGAATATCTTGAGACATATGATATATTTGCCTCAAAGATAGATACACGTAAGTTATGAACACTCATCTGTACTTGTTTTTGTGTCGTGCTTTTATTGGGACATGTACACTCTGTGATACATATGTGATTCTTTGTATGACTACTTGAACTTGGTTGCTATAATTGATTTAGCCATAGTCATGCTTTTTTGTATTTTTATTGATGTCATGTCCTTGTGCACTTCATTGATGAGTTATGAGGAGATGCCTATATATGATAAAAAAATTTCTTGCATTATTATGGTTATGACAATTGTGGACATGTTGTGCATGTTATTATTGATGTATAAAGTATAAAGGTGGCATTTCACTGTTAATATTGTGTGGAGTATAAGGATGGCATTTTACCGTTGATGTTGTGTGATGTATAAGGGTGGCATTTCACTATTCATGTTCTTGTAGAAAAATATTGGTGAGGATATGTGCATGTGCTGAAATAAGGGAGGCATTTCATTCTTATATGCACATGCGGCAAAATAAAGGTGGCATTGTGGGGATGTTATTTGATGGCCTGGGGCGATTTTATTATTTATGTTTATGTGGTGATATGAGAGTGACATTCTTACATGTGCATGTGACTTCATTATGTGTGTCATGCATTTTTACATGTTTTGTTGCATTGCATCTAACATGCTAATGTATGCCTCTATTATTATTTGATGATTTAGTTGTCAAGAAGGATTTACCTACGTGGAATTGATATCTTATCTTTTTTTGAGTTGTTGGTAGCATATTGGATTGACATATAAGGAAGTTGCCATTGTGCATTTACATATTCAATTCTTGAAAGGTTCTCTTAAACGTATTATTTGGAATTTGATACGGAATTGGATCATGTTGGGCACAAATTTACTGTCATGTATGAGTATTGAGCACATATATTATGTGGTACATTCCTCTTTGTGAGCGAGGTTGGTGAAAATTGTATTTGTTGAACATGTCTAATTAGTAGAGTTGTTTATTCCCTTATTCCAGTTGTGCCCCTTTAATGTTGATATTTATTATTCTATGATTGTCTTTCTGGAATATTTTTTATGTACTATACATGTTATTGAGCTGTACAAGTTCTGCAAAGTGAGTATTTTTTGGCTTAAAAACCTCGTCACTACTTCTCTGAGGTTAGCCAAGTTACTTACTAAGTATATGGAGTCGGTTGTACTCGTACTACATTTTCGCACCTTGCGTGCAAATTCATGATGTGAGTAGCTGTGAAGACGGAGCTTTGCATTAAAGACGTGCTAGCTTGCCGAATGCAAGCTACTTTTTTGTTCATGGTAGCTTAGGATTTCATTTCTTTTTATGTAAATTTCAAATAGATGTTGTATTTTTTCTTTTCACCGGCTTTGGAAATCTAAATCTTGGTGGCTCATAACTTATACTACAAGTCCTTGGGGTAGTTGTACCAAATTATTTTGTAGTTTTATTTATAGCATTGGGTCTTTCTCATTGTAGGTGTAACTTACACTATTTTAGCTTACCTAGCGGGATGAGTTAGATGATATCACGACTTAGTGGGATTTTGGATCGTGACAAGTTGGTATCAGAGCTCTAGGTTCATAGGTTTTACCACTCATGAGCAAGTATCTCGTAGAGATTTGCGGATCGGTATGATGACGTCCATACCTATCTTAGAGAGGCTACAGGGCATCTAGGAAACTTTCCTTCTTTCTTCCTTATCATGCAGCTTTGTTCCAACTTGAAGCTTATATCTTTAATTTTCTTCCATTCACTCATATGTGATGTTGCACACTCAGTATCAACTACGACCGATGGCTTTAGATGTTGTGGATGGACTACGAGGGACTATTGATGCTTGATTATCATCTCGATGTGTTTTCTAGACTTAGAATGCGGATGTGTTGGTAGATCTTTCAGTTGTTCATTTGTGGGATAAAGCGCATTCTTGTGTCTGGTTGACGAGCACGGACTTAGGAGGATTGATGGCATAGTGATTATGACTATAGTAGTGCCATAAAGAGATGCCCGTCGAAGGCTAAGAAGGTATGTTATCTCCTATGAGAATATTTGAGGTTTTATGATTTGTATGAGGATTCTATTCAGCGAAATGCATGTACTACCATTTTGGAGGGCTTAAAGAAGTTCGCGCGATTGTCACCAGGATAATTATGCACTTGAAGTCTTTTGAGTGTTTTATGACTGGTGTTACATGAGTTCATAAAGTATCTAATAGGTTAACAGAGCGAGATCGGGGCAGTTATAAAGTAAGAGTATTATGGGTTACAAATGATATGTTATATGGCTTCAAGCAGAGTGGGGGAGTGTACTATCAACAATCAGATTGCATGGCATGTGTTATATTGGTTTTTAGATTAAGGGACGTTTGTAGGTTAGTTATGACTTGAAGACGATGAATTCAAGGGTGACTCGAGAAAGATGATAGCGAGGTGCATGATGCACTATACTCTATGGGTACATGGTAGTCTTGCAATGCTTCGGGTGCTGTATTCATTTTTTGATGTAGAGTGCAAGGAAACAGAATCGCTTGGTTGCTTCATTTTGGATACTCATATGCTGGTGGAGCATAGGTTGTTCAGTGTGTATTTGGGTGCGCATCAGAGGTTGGAGCAGAGTGGATGACTCTCGATAAGGTTCTAATGAGTTCAGGATTCATATATGGTATTTGAGGGTTCCCCTGATTTTCATATGGCTAAGATCTCAGATTTGCATTGGATAGCGCCGAGACTTGAGGTATTTCTATACCATTATTCATTCTGCATTTTAGTATCAGAAAGGTTAAAGAAAAGCTTCAAATTCATGGAATGTCTCTTCAGAGTAGGCATTTCGACTGCAGTATTGTTGGGTGCTTAAGAGGAATACAGTGGCTTACGGGCCTTAGGACGACGTGATTTTATACTAGGATCTCTTAGGGGTGAGTTTTGATAAACGAGAGTGGTGTGCTGGCAAAGAGAAGTGTTAACTTGAAGGCAAGTCATGAGGAACTCAAAGAAATAGGTCAGGTTGGTCGTGGTTTGGATCAACATAGTAATAGGAATGATTGGTTCCTTTTGTGTGATGAAGCTATACATGTGTTTTGTTGTAATACTCTTGGGTTTGGCGACATGTGTAACTGGGTTGAGTTAGAGGAATTTAGATCTGATGGCTTGGTTATGTACAAATGGGTTTCAAAGAGGTCCTGATGGTTTCGACTACGACTTGAGATGGATGTCTTCTACGGGTATGAAAGGTTTGTTGCGTGTTGCAATGTTCTCTCCTGAAGTGAGTTAAGTGGATGGTTTCTAGCTGATAGAGTGCTTATCTTATTTGTGATTCAGAGTTGATAATGAGATTCTCGTATTTTTCAAATGATGGCATGATTGATACGGTGCACCGTGTGGACTGTGATAGCATGTACAAGGTTGTGGCTAAGTTCGAAGGGAAGTTCATGAGTTCTAGACAGCATGGACGGTTTCAGATTTTTAGAAGAATGCTGGCACTATTTTGTATCACCTGAGAATAGTGTGCATTTTAGAAAGGCCATTTTGTTTTGACTTACGAATGTTTGATTGGTATTGTGGTAATTTGCATAGTTTTTTACTACCGATGTTCAAATTTTTCTATGTGGCACGAAAGATTTATGGGAGTATTTCCCGTGAGATGATTATGTATGAAAAATGTGTCAGTCATTTGAGTGGTGGAATTGAGATCGGATATGAAATTCCTATATTCGTGAGGTTTAGGGACCAAACATTCTCAGAGGAAAACTGTTCCTTGGTTCCGGATTGTGAAGGTATGTTAAGAGTTTATCGGCTAACTCTGTGTCTTAAGGATTTGGACTTTTGGAAGGTTATTTGCCTATTATTGGATGACAAAAATTTATTTGGGGGCCCATTGGTAGGCCTAATGAGAACATGTGTTCTACATCGAATCAGATTTGTTTACTCAGCAAAGTTATGGTTAAGGGGTGTGTCACCGACTAGAGTTCATCTTATTCATGAAATGTCCTATGTGTTACTCTCTTATGCTACTATGGGTTTTGCGACTGTTGACTATTTACACGTATGGTAATTTGGCTTGGGGCTTGTGGTGAAGATTGAGCGAGATGGCTCTTGGGATGTTGAGTTGCTTATTGCACTTGGTCATGTTTTTCTTAATTTTGGTATATGGTGCTATCCATTTCTCCTGAGTTATGGTCATGCTCTTAGCGTGCTTGCTATTGATACATATGTGTTGGTTGATTGTGAGCATTATGGTTTTACGGGTATACCATGTCGGCTGGTGTGTTTGGATCGGGTTACGTGCTATAGTGAATTGTGTTAGGATATGATCCATTGTGCTTATTTTACATGTTTTGCTTCTCCCTTGTGGGATGGGTTCATAGAATTGTGCTTTGTTGTGGTATTTGATGAACTTGCGGGATAGTTCTCTCATTTGGTTCTCCTTCCATCATTGACTATATTTGAGTTGTTGCTTAAAGATGCACGGATTGCATCGTATGTAATCCGGATGACATTGATGTGGCATGTCAGTCGAGCAGCTTGTACTACATGAAATGAGATTTTTGGACCGGGAATTTGTGTCATTAGATTTGGTTAAAGTATGTTTGGGATAATAATATCATTAGTCAACTCTGAATTTGCAATGGTTATTGTCAGGCGAGATAGCACCACAACTTGCAGAGCTGATAAATTGTTATGAGTCTCTACATGTTTCCTTCATATTTAGCAGTGTAGGAAAGTTTGGAAAAAGATTTTATTTGATATGAGGTCTGTACCCGCTACCAGGTTTAGTAATGAGCAGCTTCAGAAGATATTACTTTGAGTACATGTGTATCTGGCATATCGTCAAAATATATCTTGGAATATGATTATGGCTTGACGCAGCTTGTTTAGACTTATGTTGCGTATGTATGCGACGATCGGTTCTTATAAGAAATTTTGGATGTCGAATATTGGGTTCTAAGGTTTGTGTTAGGTTGTGTTGATGGGCTTATATGAGGTGACAAGGACACCCTTGGATAGGTGTATAGTGAGTTTATACAACCGACCAGTTGTTTTGAGCATTGACATTTTGTTTGGTGGTTTGCAGTCTTGAGTAGCTTCATATGATATATTATAGATTGCGTGCATGGTTGGTTTTGATATTTGGGATGCTCGTGATTGATTCAGAAGAGTAATTCCCAATTTAAAAGCTTTGAGTTGAATAGTTGACAAGGTTTGACTTTTGTGTAAACGACCTCAGATTCGAGTTTAGATGGTTCCATTAAGTCCGGATGGTACTTTGGACTTGGCATATGCCTGGTTTGCGTTTTGGTGTTCCTAGATGATTTTTAGGCTAATTGATGAAAATTGGAAGTTTGAAGGTTTAGAGAGTTGATAGGTTTGACCCATAGTTGACTTTGTGGTTATTGATGTCCAATTGGGATTCTGCGCCTTGGAATAGGTTCGTATGGTGATTTATGACTTGTGTGTAAAATTCATGTTCATTCCAAGTTGATTAGACATGTTCCGCGTAAGTTTGGAAATTGAAATAGTTCATTAAGCTTGAATTAAGGTGTGATTCGTGATTTTTATGTTAATTTTTGGGATTCGATGCCTCTAGCAGATCTGTTATGTTTTAGGATTTTTTTGGTATGTTCGGATGGGTCCCGAGGGGCTCGGGTTTGTTTCAGACCATATTCCCCTTGTTGATGATTGCTGGTTTCTAGGGGTGACCGGAGTTGATTTGGGGGCCCATTGGTAGGCCCGATGAGGATGCGCATTCTACATCGGGTCGGATTTGTTGACTTAGCACCATTATTTCTGAAAGGTCTGTCATTCGGTTGGAGTTGAGCTTGCTCGTGTTCTGATATGTTCTGTGTGTTACTTTTCTATGTTATAATGGGTTGATATTTCTTGGTTATACACATACTAGATGTGTTTCTGCTTCGAGCGAGATGGTTATTGAAGTGTAGATTGGCTGGTTGCGCCATTATTATGGTCTTTCCCATTGATGGTATATCGTGCTATCTTTTTCTTCATGATTATGGTCATGCACTTTGTGAGGTTGTTTTTGACTTGCTTATGGTTGATGATTTTGAGCACTGGGGCTCGAGGTATTTCATATGGACAAGTGTTTGGATGGGGTCACGCGTTGCAGCAGAGTATGTTGAGATATGATATTTTCTGTTATATTCACGTGTCTTGGTTCTACTATGTGTGATAGGTTCACTGCATTGCGTTTGTGGTTGTACTTGTTGAGCCTTCGAGACGGATCTCTCGTTTGATTCATTTTTTTTCAAGCTTGAGTACATTGGAATTGTTACTTATTGGTGCACGGATTGCACAGTTTGTGGCTTTACATTATATTGGTGGGGCATGTCCATAGAATAACTGTGCTTGATGAGATGAAGTCATTGGACATAGTATGGGAAGCTATTATAGTCAGAAGTTATTGATGTGAGCATCTAAGTTATGTGGTATATCATGTGATTACATCTTGGGTTATGGTTATGAGTTGATACAGCTTGTTCAGACTTATACAGTGAGTAGGTGCGCGACTCAGGTCTTGCAATGAATTTCGGATGTTGGAAATTGGGTTTTAAGGTTTATAGACTAAGGTTGAAGTAAGGATCCTCTGTTAGGTGGTGTTGTCAAGAGTGTATGTATCGGCATGACATGAGATCACCAATGTTTATGTGTACGGTGAGGGTATATGGCGATTTGATGGCTTTGGAACAATTCTTGGCACGTTCGAGGACGAACGTATGTTCAAGTGGGGGAGAATTTCACAACCCGACAGATTGTTTTGCGCTTTAGCATTCCATTCGGTAGTTTGAAGTCTTGAGTAGCTTCATCTGATGTACTATGACTTGTGTGAATCGATGGTTTTGGTTTTCAGGTTATTCGGCATTGATTTCGAATAATAATTCTCAACTAGGAAGCTTTAAGTTGGAAGAGTTGACCAAGTTTGACTTTTCATTACTTGACCTCGGATCGGAGTTTTGATATTTCCCTTAGGTCCGGATGGTAATATTGGTCTTGGGTGTATGCCTGGATTTGCATTTGGATATTTCTAGAAGGTTTCGGCACTATTTGGCGAAAGTTGGAAATCTAAAGGTTTTGAATGTTCATAAGTTTGACTGGAAGTTGACTTTGATGATATCTGGTTCAAATTGTGGTTCCAGGAATTGTAATAGCTTCGTTATGTCATTTGGGACTTGTGTGCAAAATTTGAGTTCATTTCGGCACGAGTTTTGGAAGTTGATAGATTCAAAGTTCGTTAAGTCGATTTGAGGTGCGGTTCGTGATTTTGATGTTGTTATGCGAGATTTAGGGCCTCAAGTAAGTCCGTGTTATGTTATGAGACTTGCTGGTATATTCGAATAGGGGCTTGAGGGAGTTTCGAATAGGTTTTGGTTGTATTGCGCTCGTTTTTCGGGTTTGATTGTAGCATTAAATCCGTATCATAATTTTGAAATCATAGCAACTGGAATCATCATGTTTCGATATCGTATGACGACTTTATGGTCATTTTACTAAGAATTGGGTTGCCAGAATTTTTTTCAGATTAATTACGAAATTGTCACTGCAATCGTATTTAAAAATCTGCACTATTTCCAAATATTGAAACCAACATATCTCCTTCATTATAAGGTCAAATGGAGTGATTCCAAAGCCTAACTTGACCAGAATTTCACAAGGAATCCATTGGAGACATAAAACGTAAGTTTTGGAATTGTTTGGCATGAGAAACGAGGCAGAACAGCTGGGCAGAAACATATAATATCGAGAATTTGTTCATTTGGTCATATTTTGAGTTGGGGAGCTCAGATTTGGGCGATTTTGGAGGCGATATTCACCACATGGATTGGGGGTAAGTGTTCTATACTCAGGTTTTTTATATTTCATGAATCCATCTTCATTTTTGACATTTGAGTGATGATTTCAAAGTGAAATTTGGGAGTTTTTTCTAAAATTTCGTAAACTGAGTTTTTCAGTTTTGAACATCTATTCAGAGTCGGATTCGAGTGAAACTAGTATGGTTGGACTTGTAACTAAATGAGTAATCGGATTTTATGAGTTTTGTTGGGTTCCAAGTTGTAGGACCGGGTTTGACATTTTGGTTGACTTTGGGCTTTTTATTAAAGATTCCACCTTTATCAATTGGGTTATTTTCCTTTGGCATTATTTGACGTTCTTGAATTGGTTTTGGCTTTTTGAGTCGTTCAGAGGTCGGTACGCATGGGATGGCGTTTCTAGAGTATTGTTTCGCTTGCTCGGTATTGGATTTGGCTTGTTCGAGGTAAGTAACACTTCTAAACTTGGTGATGAGGATATGAACCCCTGAATATACATGTTAAGTGTTTGGTGTTGAGGTGACGCACATGCCAGGTGACGGGCGTGTGGGCATGCACCATGTGAATATTGTGTAGTGACCTAATCTTGATTCTATCCATGAAATTTCTATGTGCTAGAGTTATTGAGCTGTGATCCATGTTAGAAATAATGTTTAGGCTATATGCTTACCCTGTTGGGACCCATTGAGGTCATTTTTGTTGTTGAGTTATTTGCTTAAATTGCAATTACATACTCAGTCATACTCATTCATTGCATATCATACTCAGTCTCTATAATCATATCTCTCACATCATATAATCATTGTTTGTGCCGATTGGAATGAGATTTGTGAGGCCGAGAGACAGGAGAGATTGATGACTGAGTTAGGTCGAGGGCCTGATTATGAGGATGTTTATGGGATTGGGTTGCACGTCGCAGCAGGCTTTATTGATTCATGCCATGATTGGCTTATATTAGCGCTTGGGCAGGATCTGCCCCTCCAGATCCTGACATACCAGCAAGGAGCGCCGGTACCTACTGAGCACTAGTGCCGAGTGCGAGTGCGAGTGCGAGTGCGAGTGCAGAGTGACTGGGAGGACTGAGTGACTATGCGGACTGAGTGACTGGGAGGACTAAGCGAATTGATACTCCAAGAGTATGCATATGGTTTAATCACTACGTTGCACTACAATTGGCATGCATACTTGGCATGTAGGCATTAACATCCATTTCCTCATATTGTATGGCATTGTGACATACATGATTTCACATACACATTGACATGATAGAGATGTATTTTCCTCATGCCATCTGATAATGAAACATCTTATCTGTTGATGAATGTTTTTGGGGAAAAATCATAATTTTCTGATATACTCACATTTTTGGTGATTTCGGTGAAAGATGTGGATTTTTCTGTTATACCTGAGAATCATGCCTATTTTCCATAACTGTGAACGAGGTGAGTATCATATCTTTGAGTATTATTTGTATGGTTTTCAATATATTGTTACAAGTATTTCTTGGCTATTGTTGATGGACTCTAACCATTGTCCAAGCTCGTCACTACTTTCAACCTAAGGTTAGATTTGTTACTTATTGAGTACATTGGGTAAGTTGTACTCATACTACACTTCTGCATCTTGTGTGCAGATTTTGGAGCTAATATTGGTTTGTATGGCATAAGCTGGCTGCGAAGATGAACCTGCGTTTTCAGTGGTAGCTGCCTCTTGTTCATGGTAGCTTTAGATTTATAAAAAAAATCTGTTTATGTATATTTCAAACAGATGGTGTATTTTTTTCATACTAGCTTCGTAAACTCTAAATCTTAGAAGCTCATGATTTGTACTACCAGTCCTTGGGGATTCTTTGTATAAAAATTAAATTATATTATCATTATTTTCTCAGTAGATCTTATTTGAAATAGGATTCTTGTTAAATTATCTTACATAGCAGGTTGGTTAGGTGCCATCATGCCTAATTGGTTTTTGGATCGTGACAGCGTGCCTGTGCCTGTGCCGCATTCGTATAGGGTCTTTGAGGCTGTTGAAGTTTTGTGCTTTGCAATCACGAAGCTGGTCCTGCAATCGCGAATGGTTTATCTGGGGCAGTTGTATAAGGTCCTATTTTCGGAATTGCAACTCATTTTAACATATTTTGAGATTCGGAGCTCTGATTGAGGCTATATTCACCCACATGGATTGAATGAGTACTTTTCACTCGGATTTGATCATATTCATAATTCTATATTTGATTTTGACATTTGATTGGTGAATCTAAGAGTAAAATTTTTGGTTTTTGGCAAAAAGAACTTTTTGTAAAGTGAATATGGTTGTTGAACATTGATTCGGAGTTGAATTTAGATGAAACTTATATGGTTGAACTCGTATTCGAATGGGTTGCCGAAAACTGTGACTGGGGTTGAGTTCGAGAAGCATGCTCTAGTTGACTTTTTGGTTGACTTTGAGTATTTGATTAAAGATTCGACCTTTATAATTTCGGTTTGATTCCCTTGGAATTATTTGATGTTATTGAGTTTCTTTTTGCTAGATTCGAGCCATTTCGCTGTCGATTCGCGCGGGAAGGCATTTTTAGAGCATTGATTTTGCTTGTTTAAGGTAAGTGTCTTTGCTAGCTTTGGTTGAGGGAATTTTTTCTACTACTTATTATTGTTTGCTACATGCAGGGGCAATATATATATGAGGTGACGAGCGTATATATATGTTTCATGGGTATTCATACTCGGAGTAGATCCTATCTCACTCTATGCTTTTTTTGATTTGTGTGTTCTACTTGATTCAATGTATTATTCTATAAATTGATTACGTGAGAACAATAAACCATGGTAAAGAAATGTTGATGTTATTGGTACCGTATTTTGAAAAGATGAGCAAATCTTGAGACATATGATATATTTTCCTCGGGGGTGGATACACGTAGGTTACAAAAGCACATCCATACCTGTTCTTGTGTTGTGGTTTGATTGGGACGTGTACACTATGTGATACATATGTAATTCCTTGTATGACTAATTAAACTTAGTTGCTATTATTGATTTAGCCGTAGTCATGCCTTATCCACGTTTTTATTGTTATCATGTCCTTTCTGCAATTCATTGCTAAGTTATGAGGAGATGCCTCTTGATGATAAATTGTATCTTACATTGTTGTGATTATAGCACTTGTGGACATGTTGTGCGGGTTGATTGCTGATGTGTAGAATCTAAGGGTGGCATTTTACTGTTAATTCTGTGTGCACTATAAGGGTGGCATTTTACCGTTGATATTGTGTGGAGTAAAAGGGTGACATTTCACTGTTGATATTGTGTGTAGTATAAGGGTGGCATTATAATGTTGATATTCTTGCGGCGAAATAAGGGTGGCGATATGCGCATGTGGCAAAATAAGGGAGACATTTTATAGTTATGTGCACATGCGACGAAATACGAGTGGCATTGTGGAGATATTATGTTCTGGCCTAGGAGCGATTTTATTGTTTATGGTTGGTGGTACGAGAGTGACATCCTTGAATGTGCATGTGACTTCTTTATGTATGTTAGACATTTTTACATGTTTTGTGCGTTGCATCTTGTATGCTAATCTATGCCTCCATTATTATTTGATGATTTGGTTGTCAAGAAGTATTTACCTAAGTGGAGTTGAAATCTCATCTTTTGCTGAGTTGTCGGCGGCATATTGGATTGACGTGATAAAGAAGTTTCCATCATGTATTGATATATTTGATTCTTGAAAGGTTCCCTTGAACGTGTTATTTGGCATTTGATATAGAATCTAATCATGTTGGGCACAAAATTTACAGTCATGCATGAGTATTGAGCATAGATACTATGTGGTACATACCTCTTTATGACCGGAGTTGGTGGAAGTTGTATTTGTTGAACATGTCAAATTGGTAGAGTTGTTTATTACATTTTTTCGGTTGTGCCCCTTTACTGTTGATATCCATTATTTTGTGATTATCTTTTATGGAATATTTTCTCTGTATTATATATATCATTGAGTTGTACATATTCTGCAAAAGTGAGTATCTTTTTACTTAAAAACTTTATCACTACTTCCCTAAGGTTAGTCAAGATACTTACTGAGTACATGAGATCGATTGTACTCATAATACACATGTGTACTTTGCGTGCAAATTCTGGAGCTGAGTAGCTATAGAGATGAATCTTAGCATTGGAGATATACAAGTGTGCCAGGTTCACGCTACCTTTCTGTTCATGGTAGCCTAGATTTCATTTCTATTTATGTAACTTTCAAACACATATTGGATTTATTCCATTCACTATCTTTGTAAATCCAAATCTTAGTGGCTCATGACTTATACTACCAGTCTTTGGGGTAGTTGTACCAAATTATTTTGTAGTTTCATTTATAATATTGGGGATTTCTCATTGTAGTTGTAAGTTATACTATTTTAACTTACATAGCGTGTTGGGTTAGGTGCGATCACGACTTAGTAGGTTTTTGATATGACCATGCTTCACTTGTGCTATCGTGGAAGCTACTCTATAGAGTTAAATTTATTTTTTGGATGAGGGCGGAAGTTGTCTCATGCCAGGACTTTTATGTACGTCTTTAGAGGTTCCATGACTATTGTTGGATAGTCATGTGTATTGGACGATATTATTATGGTGTTTTACATACATGTCCACACACTGTTTTGATGGTATAAAAGTTATATAGTTCTTTTTATTGAAAGGTTTTAAATGTTTTATAGATATTATAACGTAAGGTTCATTGAAAGGATAGAAAGTCATTGTAGTTCTCTTGATATTATTTAAGGCATTGAGTCAGTTACCCAAAAATTAGGCGTGACAATAGTTATGAGAGAAACTAACTTTGAGTAAGTTGGCGAATGGTTCAACCAAAGTAATTCTGGAGCTGAGTAGCTGTAGAGATGGATCTTAGCATTGGAGATATACTAGTGTGCCAGATTCATGCTTGTTTACCCTTAAAATCGGATAACAATTGAATTTGTTCGCAGAGCTAAGGATTCGTAAATTAATTTGATACAAAACGTGCCCTCTAATGAAGGGTCACCGCCTTTTTTATAGGCAAGTCCAAAAGTCATAGGTAAGTGTAAGAGTCATAATAAAAGCAAGGAACTGATTACAAGGGAAATCTCATTAATTATGGGATTTAATACCCTTAAATGATGGCATAACGGCCGTAATGGTTGAGATAATTAATTCTGGCGAAACATCCGATGATTAGTGAGATGTTTGGGTTGGAGCCGGTTCTCAACCACGAAGCGTCTCCTGGCCGACTATACCGGCTGTCTTATTTCGGTCACTCCATCCTACGCGACCGATTTGCTAATCCCAGACCGGGGCGACCCGGTCTCATATTGTACCCGAACCCGACTTCACCTAGGTGTATCCGACCCAATACAGATAGTCCCCTCGTTTATTGGAGAGTAAGGACAAAAAACGATATGAATTATCGGATCTTTGGCTCATTACTCAAACGATCGATACTTATCATAAAATGTGTGATGAAAACACAACCGCCAAAGTCACCGATCCCCAAAAAGATTTTATATATGACGGCACCATAATGACGCGCACAACCGTCGATGTAGGCAATCATTGCGCACCTTTTTTGCAGAACCTAGTACTTTTCCACTGCATTAAATGCGTGCATTTAATGCCGCGTACCTCGTGCTCTGTGCCTCCGCTTTTTGAAAAAGTATAAATACTTCCTTCCCCTTCAGATTAATCTGTTTGTCTTCACGTATTAACTCACTTTGTCCTCACATATTAACTCACTTTGTCTCCATATATTAACTCACTTTGTCTCTTTTGGATCTCCTCTGAGCAGACTGTTCATCTTCTTTATCTCAAAATCTTTCTGAATCCTTCTTCTTCCTTTTATTTCCATGGCTAAAACATCTAAGTCGGTTCCACATAGACAATCGTCCCCTGCTCAGCCTGTTGAAGAGGCTGAGCCCATCGGTATTGAGGAGCCTTCTGCGGAACCTCCATTGAAGGCCTTCATACCAACGGGGTATTATATAGGTACTGACTTTAAAGTCGAGAAGTCGTCTTCTGTACCCAGTCGTGGTGAACCGGTTTCAGACTATATTGGTTCCATTACCCCACAATACCTTGACAGGGTCAAGGCCGACTGCCATTGGGATGATAAAGAAGTAATAATACCTTCCCCCAACGAGTCCATAACCACATA
>MCJB01053008.1:0-22205 GCA_002018475.1 Nicotiana obtusifolia
TGGTGATTTTAGGGTGTTTGGAGGTGTTTCTCTTCGTGGGTAACGAAAAATGGGTTCTTGCACAGCAAATGGGCACTAATCTCTATTTATAATGGGTCGAAAATCGAGACAAAGACGTTCCTGTCAGGTCAAATATGTGGATCGCATACCTGTCGCATAACAGGTATGCGGTTCGCATATTTGACATAGCCGTCGCAAAAATGGCCCTAGCCTTCGCAGCAAATCAACAAAAAGCGAGGTTTGCGGTTCGCAATTCATGTTTTGCGATCGCATTCTCGTCGCATTCTTGACGTAGATTTTTGTCAAATTTTCTGTCTTAGTTTGCGGTCTCTACGGTCAAATATGCGGTCCGCATTTCAGGTTTGCGGTTCGCATTTTGACCGTATTTTGGTCACGAATCCTGCCCAGATCTCTGCTTGTTTTTGCGATCTCACTGTGAGATAAGCGGTCCGCATTTGAGTTATGCGGTCTGCATTCTCACCTGGTTTTTCTGCAACTTTTGCTTTTCCAATGATGGTTTAATCCATTTAACTACCAAAAACTCTCCCAAGGCCTCCGAAACCTCAACTAAACATGCCAACATATCCCATAACTTTATTTAAACCTGTTCCAACCTTCAGAACGGTCAAATCAACATCATATCATCAAATTCGCATCGGATTCAAGCATAAGGTTTTCAAAATCCTCTAAATCGCTATTTTGATCTAAACCCAACCAAACCATGTCCGAATGACCTGAAATTTTGCACACAGGTCATATATCACATATCGAAGCTACAGAAACTTTTGGAATTCCATTCCGACCCTCGGATTAAAATATCGCCTATCAACCGGAAATCGCCAAAATTCTAACTTCACCAATTCAAGTCTAATTCTACACAGAACCTCCAAAACTAATTCCGATCACTCTCCTAAGTCGTAAATCCTCTCCCGAAACTAACCGAATCATCGTAATTCACATCCGAGCCTTCTAACTCATAAGTCAACATCCAATTGACTTTTACGTTTTAAGCCTTCTTAAAAGAGACTAAGGGTCTCATTTATTACCAATTCACTCTGAATGCAACTTACTCAACTTAATTACCTAAAACACAGATAACAAGGCATAATGATACAGAAATTGGGGAAGACGGAGCAGTAAACCCATGAGACGATTTACCGGGTCGTCACACTCTTTCGAGTTGTGGGTATGTTGATAGGGTGGTTTTGGTGATTCTATGGCAGGTGGTTAGGCCCAATTGCAAAGGAGACTCTACCGAAATTTCTAAAAAGTTTGGGAGCTAGTCAAATTTGGGAGCTTATGATTTGTGGAAGAAGAAATGAGTTATGTTAAGTGTTTTGAGACGGACTCTACTACTCATTCGAGGACGAATGATCCAATGCGGGGGAGAATGTAAGGCCCCGGAAAAAATTAGCTAAGGAATTTAAGGTTTCGTGGTGCCAAGGTAGACTAATTTAATGTATTTTTAGACTTTTTGGGTTGAAAAGTGTGTTGGGGAATTGAATCATTTTGACCTCGCGAAGCCAGGTCTATAGCATGCTAGACCATGCTATATACCTAGCGAAGCCAGGTCTGTAGCGCGCTAGATCGTGCTATAAAGCTCGCGGCGCAAGGTCTTTAGCGCGCAAGACCATGTTGTAGAGCGTGTCGCAAGGTCTGTAGCGCACTAGCCCGTGCTACAGAGCTTGCAAAGCCTGGTCTGTAGCCCAACTCGAATTTCGTGGGGGATCCATTTTTTCTATCCTTATAACCCGACCCTATCTCGTTAAATTTATGTAAGGGACCATTTTTGAAGAGAATATTTGATATTTTTAGATAAAGGAAGTGCCCTAGAGTAAGAGGAGAAATCCCTAAGCTAATTGTTCATCAAAATCTTGCTCAATCCTTGAAATTCAACAAGAAATCTCACAAGTTCATTATCTAAGAGGTAAGGTTCCATATCTAGTTTTCAGTTTCGAATTTGGGTAGAAGATGGTTGATTTGGAGTATGATTCTTGGGGTAAGAGTGTTAGTTATACATTCATGTACCAATAAGGTTTGTGGGAAGATTGTTGAGCTCAAATAAGTAAAGATTGAGTTGTGGAATGAAGGAAATCTTGTAGGAGAACCTTGTAGTTAAATTTGCACATCTAGAGTTAGATAAAAATGCTCAAATGAGCTGAGGTCATGAATATCTTCCTAATTTATGTTCAATTTTGTTATGTCTCAAAAAAGATTGAAGTTGCTAGGATTTCCGAAACATTGTAGTAATTTAAGGAAAACTCAAAGCGAGGTATGTTGGCTAAACTACTCTCTTAGAATCGAATTCTATAATGTTCCCGTAAGATTCAAGTATGGTTGGCTCAAAGTTCCTAATTCCCATGTTTCGAGTTGTTCCTAGTAAATTTGATTATCACGAGTGAGCAAAGTGTCAAAAGATGTATGTATTCAAAATGAGTTCCAATTATCACATTATGTTATCCTTTGGGAATGTGTCAAAGAATGATATGTGTATTAAAATATTATGGCTTTGAGTCTTGTTTCAAATGAAAGCTAATATGCCAAACTATGTGAGAAAAACCCGATATGCTTAAGACTCTTAATTGTCCATATGTGTACCTACAGTCTTGATTGGAAATGTCTTGTTGTTGATAATCTATATAGATGCTTGAAAATGAAATAAGTGAACTGGGGATATAGAGTGTGGCCAACGTGCGAAGAGTGAAAGTTATACTTGTGGCTAGTGGTGCCACTGAAATTAGATGATGTGAGAGATGTTAAGAAATAAGCCTTGATTCGACTGTTTTAAAATGACTTCGAATATAGAATAGTGTAAAAGCTTATGTACTCAAGCCATGCGCATTTGTTGTTATTTTAACTAATGCTATGCTTTGTAAGTATTTTCAATGTGTTTTGAGATCTTACATATTCGTGAGTGAAAATTGTGTATTGTCCTTTTTGAGAAAAAGTATTTCAAGATTAAATGGTATGCTACTTGTTTATGATTTTAACTTGCGCTTCGATTGCCAATCATTTTACTCCATTTCATGGAAATGAAATGGGAGTGGTTAATGAAATTAATGGGAGTGATTATGATATTGGCACATGAGTTGTCCGACCGTGTCGGACTCTAGTGAGTTGATTTAGACATTGCGGATACTTCATGGTATACCTGCTTGTTGCTCGCAGATCTCAGAGTTACCTTCTGATGTTATATTTACTGCTGTTTATTCTCATTCAAAAATTGTGTTGTATTTGAGATTCTGGGTTACTCTCAGTAGGGCTTATGGCTCCTTACTACTGATTTTGAGAAAGTGTATAACTATTTTCCGTTTTTATCTATGTATGTCATTTACTGGTTTATATTTAATAGTTAAATGATTTAGTTGTGTTAGCAGCTCAACATGTGTTAGGCTTACCTAGAGAGTAGGTGCCATCACGATCCTTAAGGTGGGATTTTGGGTCGTGACACTTGCTTTGTTAGAGAAGACCTTTATTTCCATTTACGGCTAAAAAACGAGGTATTAAGAGTTCATACAATCGGTACATTGAAGTATCGAAGAAATGGATAGAAAATCAGAGGAGATTGTTGAGCGAATGGGATAGAAAAAAATTGAGCTTGATAGATATTGAAGGAGCAGCTGAATTAGATTTACTAATCATGCAGATACTTTGAAGTAGTCCTTAAAATTTAGAACAAAATACACCAATCTTTGAGTTAATGTAAAATCGTATATGGAAAAAGCAAACTACGATATCATAGACTGCACAATAATGTATAACAAGAGAAAAGTAAAGAAAGTGTGAGGCTAATCATCCTTTAAATTGTCACGACCCCAAAATCGCATCTTAGGTAGTCGTGATGGCACCTACTCTCTAAGACTAGGTAAGCCTAGAAGTTTAACAGAAATAACAACTAAGGTATTAAATTAAGCTGGTAAACCATCATAGTAGAATCAAACTGGTACAACAGTCAAACAATTTCCAATACCGGTAGAACTGAGTCATAATCTATACTGACATATACTAAGAATCTCTAATATTATACTGCTTGATATGAAAATAAATAATGGAGACGATAATAGCAGAGGGTGACTCCAAGACCTGCGAGCATCAAGCAGGTATACCTTGAAGCCTCCCAAATATCTGGATCAATCACTAGCATCCGACATGAGAAAAAGTACCCGGATCTGCACAAAAATATGCAAAAACGTAGCATGAGTACCCCACAAGGGTACCAAGTAAGTATCAAGCCTAACCTCGGCAGAGTATGACAATGCCAGGTCATGACACCTACTAGACATAAAACATGTGCATAATATTAACATAATCTAACAACGAAAATAAAGAAATAATGACAATAAAACAATAGAACCATTAAGGCTAACAATGGAATTTAAGGCAATAAAAGTCAAAAAAGAGTGAACATAAGATAAGAATAACAAATGATCAAATACAGTCAAACACAAGTAAAACAAATGAAGGAAAAACAATAAGCGCGCAAATAAACAAGCCTTTTCAACATAGAATGTACAACATGAATCACAATCGAGGTACCACATCTCACATTCACATTTCACAAGTCATAATCATAATCTTCCTTATATCGCCACGTGATCCTAGTATAAATATTTTTCTAAAAGAATATTTTTTTCGAAATAGCTACATGCGCTTTATCCCCCTTATCTCACCGTGTGGCTTCAAGTAATTCCCTTACTAGCGACACGCGTATAAATCCCACCTTATCTCGACGCACGCGCATCAACCCCTATCCTTATACCGCCGAATGTTTCTCAATAACACAACACAATAATCAACTCGCACCGCAAGTGCCCATATGCCACAACATTGCCAAAATCAACAATATCAATGTTACCACTACATATAGCACACGACTCAACCGCAATATTTACAAGGATCTCAATAACAACAAAATGAGCGAGAAATAACTCAATAAGTAAAGGTACTCCAATAATCAACAACTCCAACCACAATGTGTTAATAGATTTTACAACCACAACTTCAATAATGCAACAATGAAGGTATTCACATGAAATAGCAACTTCCAATTCAAGTACATAACATAAGATTAACGATGAAAGAGATAACATGAAATAGCAACTGCGACTAAATGCATGAGAATAACTAAAAAATAGAGAAAATAGCATGTAACAACAACTACAAGGAAATGCATAAAAGAGTAACCTTGACAATGAAAACTAGAACATCTGAATACAACTTCAATTAAGGCATGTGAAAATAAACTTGACAACAAAAGATAGAACAAATAATAATATCTTCAATTAAGTGCTTATAAGTAACCTAAGATTCTAAACCGTTCAATTCTACACACATAAGCCCTTGTACACACTCGTTAACTCACGTACACGTCTTCCACATAACTCAAATACTACAATCAAACTCAATCCTAAGGGGTAGTTCCCCCATACAAAATTAGGCAAGATACCTACCTTAACTAGGCCAAATAAATACCCAAAAATGGTATTTCTTAAAATTCGCCTCTACATGGCTCAAATCTAACAAAAAATATTTTAATACCATCAGACGATGCAAGAGAAACCAATTACGATTAATAAAGTTATGATCTTTATACATTTCCCCAAAAGTCAACAAAAGTCAACCCTGGGCTCGCCAGGTTAAACCTTAGTCTAAAGGTAGATTTTGCCTACCCGTAACACCACGAGTCCATATATGTGTTTTGTTTTCAAATCAAAGCCCAATTTGACTCTCAAATCTCAAATTTATATTTTTCAAACCATTGACAAAATTTCAAAACATTTCTCTTAGATTCTCATGAATTTAATATTAAATCTCATATATAATTATGTAATATAGTTGAAAATTGATAAAAATCACTTACCCAATGGTTGTATGTAAAAATCCCCTTTCTATGGAGTCTAGGGTTCTAAAATGAGAGAAATGAGATGAAATCCCGTCTTCACAGCTCTTTTGTTCAGGTGCAGATGTCGTAATTGCGACACTGGGTTAGCAATTGCGAACCTTCGTCATTGAGAAAAAGCAGTCGCAATTGCGGTGACTGACAGCCTAAAGGGAAGTCACAAATGCGACAACAACTTTGCAATTGCGAAGCCTGCTCCCCTCGCTAATGCGACAAATTAGTCTCAATTGCAAACATACCCAGTCTTTGTACTTCTTGGCAAAAGCGACACCTGAGACCCCCCTGCTATGATCGCAATTGCTATGCCGGTGCTCACAATTGCAACACATGCACACCAGCAACTTAGAAATGACGCCAATACAATTCGAAACACGTCCGAAACTCACCTCAGCCCTCAGGGCTCCGAACCAAATATCTACACAAGACTAAAAGCATCATATTAACTCGCGCGCACAATTTAAACACCAAAATAACATTTAGAACCACGAATAGGACATCAAAATGCATGAAGTTCAAAAGAAAAGCCAAGAACCTTTAGAAATTGTAACCAAGCGCCCGAATCCGATCCAACCAACTCCAAATTACACCAAAATTTTCCAGACAAGTTCCAAATAGAAAAATGAACCTATTCCAAGTCCCAAAACTTAAATCTGACACCGATAGCCATAAAATCAACCTACAGTCAAACTTAGGAAAACTTCTAAACCTCAAATTGCCAACTTTCGGCAAAACAAGTCAAATCAACCCAGGGACGTCCGAATTCATTTCCTAGCATATGACCGAGTCCAAAAATCACGGCAGGAACCTATCGGAGCCATCATATCATCGTTTTGGGATTGTCTTCACAAAAGTAAAAATTCAGTCAATATTTCCAACGGAGGCTTCTGAATCAAGAACCAAATGGTCCAAATCAACGCAAAACCTTTCCTAAACAAAACTAACCATCCCCGCAAGTCATAAAACCACAAATACACGTATGGGAATCCTCAAAAGGGGAAACATGGCTCAAATTCCCAAAACAGTCGGTCAAGTCATTACATTCTCGCCCTCTTAAAACAAACATTCCTCCTCAAATGTGCATAGAGACATACTTGAAGTGCCAAAAAGATAAGGATAACATCTCCGCATGTCGTCCTCGATCTCCAAGGCCGTCCAAAGAACCTTCACTAAATCGATGTTCTTTGACCTCAACTTCCGGACATGCCTGTCCAATATAGCCATCGGCTCTCAACATAAGTCAAATCCTTGTCCAACTAGACTAAGTGAAATCTAATACATGTGATGGATCACCATAATACTTCCGGAGCATGGAAACATGGAACACCGGGTGAACTGCAAATAATCTAGGTGGCAATGCAATCTCGTAGGCCACCTCACCCACTCTCTCAAGGATATCAAAAGGACCAATATACCTAGGGCTCAAATTGCTCTTCTTCCCGAACCTCATCACACCTTTCATGGATGAAACTCTAAGCAAAACCCTCTCACCCACCATAAATGCTACATCATGAGCCCTTTAATCAGCATAACTCTTCTGTCTAGTGTGAGTTGTACGAAGCTAATCCTGAATCAACTTGACTTTCTCCAAGGCCCCTAACTAGATCAGTGCCCAACAACCTAGCCTCTACCGGCTCAAACCAACCAACCGGAGAACGACACTACCTCCCATATAAGGTCTTATTAGGAGCCATCTGAATATGCTATTGATAGATGTCATTGTAGGCGAACTCAGCGAGCAGTAGGAATTGATCCCATGAGTCCTCAAAATTCATAACACAAGCACTTAGCATATCCTCCAAGATTTGAGTGGCGAGCTCGGACTATTCGTCCGTCCGTCATGGGATGAAATGCCATGCTCAGCTCAACTTGTGTGCCTAACTCATGCTGTACAGCTCTCCAGAAGTGCAATGTGAACTACACGCCTCGGTCGGAGATAATAGACACCAACACACCATGAAGACGAACAATATCTCACACTACGTCAAATTTCCTCAAGATCCGTGAGAGTCCACCAACGAAATCCATGGTGATACGCTCCCCACTTTCACTATGGAATATCAAGCCTCTAAAAAGCAAACCCTTCGGCCTCTAATGCTCGTATTTAACCCGCTGATAGTTCAAACATCGAGCCACATACTCCACTATATCATTCTTCTTTCTTCTCAACCAATAGTACTACCTCAAATCCTGATACATCTTTGGGGCACCCAGATGAATGGAATACCGCGAACTGTGGGCCTCCTCAAGAATCAACTCACGCAACCCATCCATATTGGGCACGTAAATCTTGCCCAGCATTCTCAACACCCTATCATCTCTAATAGAAACCTCCTTAGCATCATCGTGTTTCACCGTATCCTTAAGGACAAGAAAATGGGGATCATCATACTGATGCGCCTTGACGCGCTCATACAAAGAAGATAGAGAAACCACACAAGCAAGAACTCGACGGTCTCTCTCCAACTGGAATATATGAAGGCTATCCATGCTCTCTGCCTTCCTACTCAAGCATCGACCACTACATTGGCCTTTGAAAGATGATATACAATGGTGATATCATAATATTTTAATAGCTCTAACCACCTCCATCACCTCAAGTTCAGATCCTTTTGCTCAAAAGAGTGTTGTAGACTCCGATGATCCGTGAATACCTCACAAGATACGCCGTAGAGATAGTGTCTCTAAATCTTCAATGTATGGATAATGGCTGCCAACTCTAAATCATGAACGGGGTAGTTCTTCTTATGGGGCTTCAACTGATGCAAAGAATAAGCAATCACTATACCCTCTTGCATCAAAACACATCCAACGTCAATCCGTGAAACATCATAATAGACTGTATATGAACCCGATGCTGAAGGCAAAACCAAAATAAGAGTTGTGGTCAAGGCCGTCTTGAGCATCTGAAAGCTCTACTCACACTGATCGGACCACCTGAGTGGGGCACCCATCTGAGTCAATCTGGTCAAAGGAGTTGTGTTGGATGAAAAACCCTTCACGAAACGGCGATAATAACTAAGCAAGTAGAAAAGTCTAGATCTCATTAGCAAAAGATGGTCAGGACCAACTCTGAACTGCCTCCACTTTCTTCAGATCCACCTTAATCCCCTTATTAGACACTAAATGACCCAAAAATGCTACCGAACCAAGCCAAAACTCAAACTTAGAGAATTTTGCATATAACTTCTTCTCCCTCAAGGTCTGGAGCACGATCCTCAAGTGCTACTCATGATCCTCCCAGCCGCGAGAATATACCAATAGGTCGTGAATGAACACGATGACGAAAGAATCAAGATATGACTGGAATACACTGTTCATCAGGTGCATGAATACTACTGGGGTGTTGGTCAGTCCAAATGACACCACCAAAAACTCATAGTGACCATAGTGAGTCCGGAAAGCAGTCTTCAGAATGTATGAATCCCGAATCTTTAGCTAATGATATCCCGACCTCATATCAATCTTCGAGAACACTCTATCACCCTGAAGCTGATCAAATAAATCATCAATGCACAATGGGCACTTTTTCTTGACTGTAACCTTGTTCAGCAACCTATAATCAATATAGAGCCGTCTTTCTTCTTCACAAATAGAACTGGAACACCCCAGGCGATACACTCGGTCGAATGAAACCGTTATCAAGCAACTCCTGAAGTTATTCCTTTAATTCCTTCAACTCCACTATGCCATACGATATGGTGGAATAGAAATGGGCTGACTGCCCAACACTAGGTCAATACCAAATCGATATCCCTATCGAGCGGCATGCCCGGTAGGTCTACTAGAAACACATATGGGAAATCTCTCACTACTGGAACGGACTCAATGGTAGAAGTATCAACACTGACATCTCTCACAAAGGCTAGATATGCTTCACACCCCTTCCCAACCATTCACTATTCCTTTAGAAAGAACACAACCCGGCAACCCTGGCATAGCTAAAGTCACGGTATTCGCATGACAATCCAAAGTGGCGTGATAGGGCGACAACCAATCCATGCCCAATATCACGTCAAACTCTACCATAGTGAGAAGCAATAGATCAACTTTGGTCTCATAACTAACGATAGTGACTAAACACGACTTATAAACAGGGTCTACAACAATAAAATCTCCCACACACATATATAAGAACGTAAAGAATCAAGAGATATATCCCAATTTAAGACAAAGTAAGATGACACATATGAATAAGTGGAACCCGACTCAAATAAAATTAATGCATCCCTATGACAGACCCGAACAATATGTGTTCTCACAACATCCGATGCAACAACCTCCGTCCTACCCAAAAAATTATAGAAACGAGCCTGGCCTCCCTCTCGAGGGAAACCTCTACTTGCCTGACCACTACCCCTAGCTGGTGGTGCAGGTGGATCAACAACTGGAGCAGCAACCATGCCCTGTGAACCCTGTGGAATCTGTGGAAACTATGGAGTCTGTGGAGGTGTACCCCTTCTAAGTCTGGGATAGTCCCTCACCATATGCATGGTATCACCACAATCGAAACAACCTCTCGGTGTGCGTGGTTGCTAAAACTGAACCTTACTCAGTAGGCTAGACTAACCGCTGAAGGCACCTCGTGCAGGAGGTGCACTGTAATGTAGCTGTACATAATGGGTGACCTGAGACCTCAGTATAGATGGGGCACTGCGAGTAGCTGGAAGTGCCAAATGTACTGGTCAACTCACGTATCCCCTGACATGATGAGCTAAAACTAGAGCGGGGGCACCACTATACCCTCTAAAATCTCGAGGCCTCTTGGTCGCCTTATCCCCCCTTTCGTTGCCCCGCATACACTCCATCCTCCGAGCTATCTCTACAACCTGCTAAAATGGAGTATCCATCTCCAAATCTAGAGCCATGCTGAATCTAAGGCCATAATTGAGCCCCTCGATAAGCATGCAGACTCGCTCTCTAACTGTAGAAACCAAAGCGGGTGCATGACGTCCAAAACTCACCTAACCTGATGGCATACTCCGACACCATCATAGTCCCCTGACGCAGCTTCTCAAACTCTATGCACCATGCATCCTGGAGGGTTTGGGGAATAAATTTCCGTAAAAAACATATTTGAAAACTGAACCCAATTAAGTAGGGTTTGCATCAGCTGGCTTACCCTCCTCATAAGCCTGCCACAACTGCCACAACTTTGATCACTTCCATAATACCCATGGTGCAGAGAATACAGTGACACTTGTATAGAAATCCCCGCGCATCCTCAATAATTACATCACTAAAAGTAGGAGGGTCATACTTTTTGAACCTCTCAAGTCTCCTCTTATCCTCGTCAGCTGCCTCTGGCCTGACCTCAAGACGAACTGGAACAACAAGTTATGTGGGCATAACTCCCGGAACCTGATCAACATGGACCCATTGCTCTGGAGTATAGGCCGCGGGAGTTTGAGCTCCTCCCCCAGCTTGAGACGTAGCTGGTGCAACGAGATTCTTTCCCTCTTGAGCTAAAGTACCGAACATGCTCAAGAACTGTGGTAGGGTCTCCTGGAGTCCAGGGGTAGCAACAGGCGCCTCAGGTGCTTGTCCCCCAACTGGAGCTACCGATGGCTCCTCAGTTGCTGCTCGAGTAGGTGCTCTTGCCAGAACACGTGACCCTCCTCGGCCCCGGCCTCTGGCGGGTCTAGCATTAGATGTAGGTATCTGATTATCTGATCAATCAATGCATGTTCTCACCATATGTGAGAATAGAAAGACAAAGGCCCAGATTTTGAAATCAACAACTCCGCACAATAAGGAATCAAAGAAATTAATTTTCCTATCAGTTCCGTGCATCTCGAAGATAAATATAGACGTCTCAGTACCGATCCGCAAGACTCTACTAAACTTGCTTATGAGTCATAGCACCTATGAACCTAGAGCTCTAATACCAACTTGTCACGACCCCAAAATCCCACGTTAGGTTATCGTGATGGCACCTAGTCTCTAAGACTAGGTAAGTCTAACACACGAAGAGAATTTAACCGAAATAATGACTATGGTATTAAATTAAACTTGTAAACCATCATAGTACAACCAAAATGGTAGAACAGTCAAATAATTATCAAAACCGGTGGAACTGAGTCATAAGTTCTGCTGACATATACTAAGAACCTCTAATGCAATACTGCTTGATGTAAAATAAATAGTAGAGACGATAATAGCAGAAGGTGACTTTGAGGCATGTAAGCATCAAGCAGGTATACCTTGAAGTCTCTGAAATATCTAGGTCAATCACTGTCGTTCGGCACGAGCAGAAGTACCTGGATCTGCAAAAAAATTTGCATAGGCATAGCATGAGTACACTACATCGGTACCCAATAAGCATCAAGCCTAACCTCGATAGAGTAGTGACATGGCCAAGTCATGATACCTACTAGACATAAAACTTGTGCAGAATATTAACATAATCTAATGATGAAGACAAGGAATAAATGACAATAAAACAATACAGTGGTTAAGGTTAATAACGGAATTTAAGGCAATAATGGTCGACAAAAAGTGAACACATGATAAGAATAACAAGCGATCAAATATTGTCAAAATACAAGTAAAACGAATGAAGGAAGGACAATAATCGTTCAAATCAACAAGCCTTTTCAACATAGAATGTACAACAAGAATCACAACTGAGGTACCACACCTCATATTCACGTTTCATTTCACAATCTTCCTTATATAGAGCGTGATCCTTGCATAAATATATTTTTTTTTCAAAATATTTTTCTCGAAATAGCTACACGCAATTTAGCTCCCTTATCTCACGCGATTCCCTTAGTAGCAATACGCGTATAAATTCAACCTTATCTCGCCGCACCCACATCAACCCCTATTTTTATACCGCCGCATGTGCATCAATATCACAACACAATAATCAACTCGCACCATACCGGCCCATATGCCACAACATTACCAAAATCAACATTGCCAATGTTACCACAAAACGTTGCTTGCGGCTGAGCTACAAGATGTACAAGGATCACAATAAAAACAAAATAAACAAGAAATAACTCAACAAGGAAAGGTATTCCAATAATCCACATCTCAAACCACAATGTGTTAATTGCTTTTACAGCTACAACTTCAATAACTCAACAATAAAGGTATTCCCATGAAATGGCAAATTCCAGTTCAAGTACATAACATAAGATTAACAATGAAAGAGATAGCATAAAATAGTAATTTAAACTAAATGCATGAGAATAACTCAAAAATTGGAGAGAATAGCATGTAACAACAATTGCAAGTAAATGCATATAAGAGTAACTTTGACAATGGAAACTAGAATATAAAAATACAACTTCAGTTAAGGCATGTAAGAATAAAGTTGACAACGAAAGTAGAACAAATAATAATAATAACTATAATTAAGTGCTTATAAGTAACCAAAGAGTCTAAACCGGTCAATATTACACATATAAGCCAGTGTACACACTTGTCACCTAACATACACGTCTTCAACAAAACTCAAATAGTAAAATCAAACCCAATCCTAAGGGGTAGTTCCCAAACACAAAGTTAGGAAATATACTAACCACAACTAGGCCAAATCAATACTTAAAAGTAGCTTTTCCCTTAAAATTTGCCTCCGCATGGCTCAAATCTAACAAAAAATGACTCAGTATCATCAAACAATGCAAGAGAAACCAATTACGACTAATAAAGCTAGGATCTTCATATAATTTTTCAAAAGTTAACCCTGGGCCCCCGTGGTCAAAACGCAAGTCCAAGGATAGATCTTGACAACCCATAACCTCACGAGTCTATATATGTGTTTTGTTTTCAAATCCGAGTCCAATTCGAATCTCAAATCCCAAATTTGTATTTTTCAAAACATTGACAAAATTTCCCAAAATTTCTCTTAGATTATCATGAATTTGATGTAAATCTCATATATAATCATGTAACATAGTCGGAAATTGATCAAAATCACTTACCTGATGATTTTATGTGAAAATGCCCCCTCCAAGTCCCCTCCTACCGAGTCTAGGTTTCTAAAATAAGAGAAATGAGATCAAATCTCGTCTTCCTAGCCCTTTTCGCAACGTGAACCCTCGCAATTTCCAAAACGGACTAGCAATTGCCGCGCCTGACAGCCTAAAGGGAAGTCGCAAATGCGAAACCGACTTTGCAATTGCAAAGTTTGCTTCCCTCACAAATGCAACAAATTAGTCGCAATTGCGAACCTACCTAGCCATATACATCTTCGCAAATGCGATCAAGGTATCGCAAATGCAACACCTGAGAGTCCTCTGCTATGATCGCAATTGCGATGGTGGTGCTCGCAATTGCGACAACTGAGGCACCAACACACTAGCAACCTGGAAATGACTCCAAATCAAGCCGAAACACGTTAGAAACTCACCCGAGTCCTCAGAACTCCAAACCAAACATCCACACAAGTCTAAAAACATCATGCGAACTCGCTCGCGAGATCAAAACACCAAAATAACATCTAGAACAATGAATTGGACATTAAAATGAATGAAATTTAAAAGAAAACTCAAGAAGCTCTAGAATTGCAGCCAAGCATCCGAATCCTATCCAACCAACTCCAAATTACACCAATTGTTATAGACAAGTTCCAAATGGCAAAACGAACCTATCCATGTCCCAAAATAATTTCCGACCACGATAGCCATAAAATCAACTTACGGTCAAACGTAAGAAAATTTCTAAACCTCAAATTGCCAACTTTCAGCAAGCTAAGTCAAATCAACCTAAGGACCTCCGAATTAATTTTTGGGAATACGCCTGTGTAAGGTAAAAATCGGGCTCGATTATTCCAAAGTAGGTCAAGCTCGGAACGCGAAGGGTTGAAGATCGACCCCAACCTTTATCGAAGCAGGACATGAGGTTAGAATGTCTGCCTTCAAAAACACCGAGCCCGTGATTCGGAACCGATCCTGACCCTAAACATACTCGAGGGAAGATCGTCGAACCTAAATAACGAAAAGCCAGAATAGCCTTAATGGGTCGAGCATCGCGGCGTGAATCTCTGCATGAATCAATGGAACCGGTTAATTAGCAAATCAAGAGATATTTTACCTTATATAGAGTTGTGCCTAAAGTAGGATTCCCCTGCTATATAAAGGGGGTGTAATTATTTGTAAAGACACTTTTTCTGATCTGATCACGAAAAATAGCAATACAAGGATTCTTTAGCGATTACGACATGTTTATTCTATTTCTGACTCCGATCGTAATGTTCCTTAGCCCAAGGACATTCAACATACAAGCCCAACACTGCCTAACTTGTGTGGTTTGTGTTCCTTTTCTATCATTAATTTTAATTTCAATTTTGTTTCTCACTTTGTATCAAATTAGATCACATATCCTTACAGCCGTGAATAAATTCAATTGTTACCCGATTTTGAGTGTAAATAGTTTGGTGCCCACCATGGCTAAGGATAATAGTGGTTATTTGATACAAATCTCCATAACACACACACTGTTTCAAACTTACTCTTTGAAGTGTCTTGGATTCCAGGCTATAATACAGAAATTTCAAACTCTCAATCAACGCCTTTGCACGTTGACAACGAATCCGGTCACCAAGGTGAAAATAACAACATAGCGCCTGGTAACGAGATCCCGATTGTAGATCCCATTGATGCTAACTCACATGTGGCTATTGATGCGGATCCGTCTACCGACCCCGCAAAATAGCATTCACAGAAGAGTCCAATCAGTAGCTCGAAACTCTCAAAACGTTGAAGGGGACAGAATCAGCCTACGAGTGATCTTTGAAATGTTGTAGGCTCAAAAGACGGTGATAGCTTAGTTACAAAATCGATTCCATGCACCGAACATGGTTGAGCCCGCTCCTTCCTGGGAAATTACCCGCAAGGATGAATCGGTCGTAAGAAGGTCGAATGAATATGGATCGGGGGCGAACCCCAAAATTATAAAGATGCTCGAGGAGCTAACAAAACTGATAGAATCAGGCGAGAAAAAGACTGAGGGAAACGACAAAAAAGTGGAAACTTACAATTCCAGGGTAGACCAAATCCCAGGGGCACCCCCGGTGCTAAAAGGCCTGGATTCTAGAAAGTTCATGCAAAAACCTTTTCCACTAAGCGCGGCCCCAAAGCCGATCCCCATGAAATTTTGTATGCCTAAAATACAAAAGTATAAAGGAACGACCGACCTAAGAGAATATGTAACTTCGTATACATGTGCTATCAAAGGGAACGACTTAGAGGACGATAAGATCGAGTCCGTTCTGTTAAAAGAATTTGATGAGACCCTGTCAAAGCGAGCCATGATATGGTATCACAACTTACCTCCTAATTCTATTGAGTCATTTGCTATGCTTGCAGATTCTTTTGTAAAGGCACACGCAGGTGCCATCAAGGTCGAAACCAGGAAATTGGACCTTTGCTAAGTCAAACAAAAGGACAATGAGATGCTCAGAGAATTTGTGTCTCAGTTTCAAATAGAATGAATGGATCTACCACCAGTCGTTGATGATTGGGCTATTGAAGCATTCACTCAGGGACTCAACATTCGAAGCTCGGTGGCGCCACAGCAACTGAAACAGAACTTAATAGAATACCCGGCTGTTACATGGGCTGACATACATAACCGATACCAATCGAAAATCAGAGTCGAAGATGATTCCCCCTCGGGGTCCGTCTATCTCGTCAGAGCTCCTGACAGAGTCAAAAGGAATGTTGATCGCGAACCAAGATCGAACATGGATCAATATCAGCCATATCATGGGGACAATAGAATCAGCGGATCCGGGCAGAACCCCATAAGAAATGAAAAGAGAAACGACCGAGGCCAGAGCAGCCGAGGACTCATGACAAAAAGCAGCTTCGAAAGGCCTATCGGTCATATAGAAGCACCAAGGCTATCGTAGTACAACTTTAATGTCGAAGCTGCCACTATTGTATCGGCTACCGGTCGCATCAAAGATACCAAATGGTCGTGACCTTTACAATCCGATCTGACCCAAAGGGATCCTAACCAAATATGAAAATATCATGGCACTCACGGTCACAGAACGTAAGATTGACGGCAACCGAGAGAGGAAATAGCCCGCTTATTCAATAACGATCATCTTCGAAAATTTTTTGACTGACCTAGCCAAGAATCATTTCGGGAATAGGAATTCTGACAAACAGACAGGGCAGGAAGAACCTCAACATGTCATCAACATGATCATCGGTGGAGTCGATATCCCTCAGGAGCCGATGGTGAAACGCACCAAAATATCCATTACTATGGAGAAACGGACTCGGGATCACACGCCGAAGAGAACTTTATCTTTCAACAACGAGGACGCGGAAGGGATTGTACAGCCCCACAATGATGCACTAGTAATATCTGTTCTCGTACATAAAATTAGAGTTAAACGTGTGTTAATTGATCCAGGTAGCTCGGCCAACATCATTCGATTAAGGGTCGTGGAGCAACTCGGCCTACTAGACCAGATCGTTCCTAAAGTCCGAGTTTTAAACGGATTCAACAGGCATGTGAAACCACTAAGGGTGAAATAACATTGCCGATAAATACCGCCGGGACCATTCAGGAAATAAAGTTCTGCGTCATCGAAGGGGACATGAGATACAATGCTCTGTTCAGGAGACCATGAATCCACGACATGAGGGCGGTGCCTTCAATGCTACACCAGGCATTGAAATTTATGACGCCCGATGGAGTTAGATGGTCTACGGGGAGCAACCTGTTGCAAAAGAAATGTTCGCAAGCGAAGAAGTGACGCCAACACCTACAATTCCAACATCGAAAGGCCCAAACCAAGTGATCGAAGATAGGACGAAATAGCAATCATTGGTACTGTCTTCAGTAGATATGAACAAACAAGTGAATGTCGAGGACGATGATTATGGGGTTCCCAGATCTTTTATAACCCCTGATGATTTCGATGCCACTAAATTGATACTAGAACAAATCATATTGAGAGAGGACTTGCCCGATCGAAAGTTAAACTTGAGCACGGGATTGAGCCCCGAGCTTACGATAAAACTCATTCAATATCTTATAATAAACGAAGACTGTTTCGCTTGGTCCCACCTCGATATAACAGGTATACCATTAGAGATAACCACTCACAAACTTAGCCTGGAGCCGATGTTCCATCCAGTAAACAGAAAAGGAGGCCCCAGTCCAAAATCAAACATGTTTTCATCAAGGATAAGGTTTATAAACTTTCAAAAATAGGCTCTATTCAGGGGGTGAAATAACCAGATTGGTTAGCAAACATAGTGGTAGTCCCTTAGAAAGGGGATAAATTAAGAATCTGTGTAGACTTATAAAGATCTGAATAAAGCGTCTCCCAAAGACTCTTTTCCCTTGCCCAACATCGACCACATGATCGATGCTACGGTCGGTCACGAGACCCTTAGTTTTCTCGGCGCATATTCCGGGTACAACCAAATATGGATGGACCCGGGTGATCAGGAAAAAACTTCCTTCATCACTAAATATGGCACATACTGTTATAACGTAATGCCGCTTGGGTTGAAAAATGTTGGTGCCACATACCAAAGCTTAGTATACCGAATGTTCGAGAAAAAAATAGGGAAATGGATGGAGGTTTACATTGACGACGTGTTAGTTAAGTCCCTGCGAGCAGAGAACCATATAAGACATTTGTAGGAAACATTTAGTATACTGAAGCAGTACAACATGAAGCTGAACCCTGAAAAATGCACGTTTGGAGTAGGGTCGACCTATCTTTTTGATTCTCCGATTTTGGTACTTTTTTTATTTAGGGTAGACCCCTCTTGCTATACCTCTCGATCATGGAAAACTCCATGAGATGCGTCTTAGGCCAACATGATGAAAGGGGAAGAAAGGAAAGATTACTACGTGAGAAAGAAGCTGATGGACTAGGAGTCGTCATACTCGACCTTGGAAAAGACGTGCCTTGCCTTGGTGTGGGCTAGGCAGAGGCTCTGACATTACCCTCAAGGCCTATTCCCTTCTCCTGTTGGCAAGGATGGATCCAAATATCTCTTTGAAAAGTCGGCACTCACTTGCCATCCAGGGTAAGTTCCTCAGATTCATGGTATCGTATCGGAGAATGGAGATCAATCCTGAAAAGATCAAAGCCATTGAAAATATCACGGTCGTGGACAATGTGAAAGCCTTGCAAAGGGTGACCGGGCGAATAGCCGCTCTGGGGTGATTTATTTCAAGGTCGTCGGACAAAAGCTATTGGTTCTTCGCACTGTTGAAAAAGAAGAACAAATTTTCATGGACCCCGCAAAGCTTTGGAGGAACTCGAAAGGTATTTATTGAGCCCACCATTACTTCATATACCGAAGGCGGACAAACAACTATACCTATACTTGGCGGTCTCGGAGATAGGGGTAAGTGGAGTTCTAATTCGGGAAGAACAAGACATTCAATTTCAATTTACTATCTCAGTAGAGCCTTAGGCGAAGCCGAAACTAGGTACACCCACCTAGAAAAACTAGCGCTCGCTTTGTTAAGCGCTGATAGGAAACTGAAGCCATACTACCAATGTCTTCCCATATGTGTCGTCACGACATACCCATTAATGAATGTTCTGCATAAGCCCGAGCTCTTAGGCCGATTGGCCAAATGGGCCAGAGAAATAAGTGGGTATGACATTGAGTATCGACCTCGAACCGCCATTAAATCTCAGGTTTTGGCAGATTTCGTGGCCAATTTCACACCGACCCTGATACCCGAGGTCGAAATAGAATTGTTAATTGACTCAGTAACTTCCTCGGGGATATGGACCCTCTTCACAGACGGTGCCTCGAACGCAAAAGGGTCCGTACTTGGCGTCGTATTGAAGCTCCCAGCAGGTAATATAATTAGACAATCTATTAAGATTGTGAAATTGACTAACAACAAGGCCGAATATGAAGCCATGATAATAGGCCTTGAAGTAGCCAAGAGCTTGGGAGCAGAAGTGATCGAAGCCAAGTGCGACTCCCTTCTTGTGGTAAACCAAGTCAATAGAGCGTTTGAGGTCAGAGAGGAACATATGCAAATGTACTTGGAAAAATTGCAAGTGACACTACATCGGTTCATAAAATGGACTTTACAACATGTACCTCGGGATCAAAACAGCGAGTCCGACGCACTCGCCAAATTCGGGTTGTCGGTCGAACACGACAACTTCAACTCCAGAAAAGTCATACAATTTATGAGGTCGATGGTGGAAGAAGGCCATGCTGAGATCAACTCGACGAGCCTGACTTAGGATTGGAGGAACAAATACGTAGAATATCTCAGATCCGGTAAACCTTCCTTGGATCCAAAAGAGTCGAGGTCCCTGCGTACAAAGACAGCCCGATTTAGCCTTTCCAAAGACGAAATCTTGATCAGAAGAACATTTGATAGCCCGCTCGCGATATGTCTGGGACCGGGAGATACTTAGTATGTTTTGAGGGAAATCCATGAGGGTACCTGCAGAAATCATTCAGGCGTCGAGTCATTGATTCGAAAAATAATCAGAGCTGGTTATTATTGTGTCTATATGGAAAAATACGCAAAGAAATTCGTTCAAAAATGTGATGCATGCCAAAGAGACACCCCGATAATCCATCGACCTGGGGAGACGCTCCACTCAGTTTTATCACCATGGCCGTTCATGAAGTGGAAAATGGACATTGTTTGCCCTATTTTGTACGCACCAAGTAAAGTTCAATATATTATATTTATGACTGATTATTTTTCTAAATGGGTGGAAGCTTAGGCATATGAGAAGGTTAGAGAAAAAGAGGTTATCGATTTCATTTGGAATCATATCATATGCCGATTTGGAACGCCAGCCGAGATAGTATGCGATAACGGGAAACAATTCATCAGTAGCAAAGTAACCAAATTCCTTGAAGATCAGAAGATCAAAAGGATCCTATCGACACCCTACCACCCTAGTTGGAATGGACCTGCTGAATCTACAAACAAAATCATACTCCAAAACCTCAAAAAGAGGTTAACCAGTGCCAAAGGGAGATGGAAGGAAATGTTACCCGAAGTCATGTGGGTATACCGTACGACCACGAAATCCAGCACCGGGGCCACCCCGTTCTCTCTGGTTTATGGCGTCAAAGCTTTGGTACTGGTCGAGATCGGGGAGCCAAGTATCAGATTTCGACACGCAATAGAGGAATCAAACCACAAAGCCATGAATACGAACCTAGTGCTATTAGATGAAAGGCGCAAAGCCGCCCTTGTTCGTTTAGCTGCCCAAAAGCAACGGATCTAAAGGTATTACAACAGAAAGGCCAACCTTATATAGTACTAAGAAAGGTTACGCCAAACACACGGAGCCCAGACGAGGGAAAGTTGGGATCGAACTGGGAAGGACCTTATTATATCATCAAAATCACCAGAAAGGGATCCTACAAGCTCGGAACAATGGACGGTGAACAAATACCGAATAACTGGAATATAACTCACTTAAAGCGGTATTACTGCTAAGGGGCCATACGAGATGTTAGGTTTGAAAGCATGCATTGCACTCTTTTTCCCTTGGACCAGTTTTGTCCCAAATGGGTTTTACGACAAGGTTTTTAACGAGGCAACAAGTAAATCATGCTAACTTAGATTCGAAGGCTGGTAACAAATTGGTGGCAACAGTATTCGAGGACTATCTTCGATGAACCCCGAATAGTGGTGGGCCACTTTAGCATGGAAGAGACTTCAGGATTGAAGGACTGAAGATCAATAAGATTCAATGTAATAGTCAAACGGTCAAATGAACCGTGCTCACATAGACTGCTCGAATCCTGTCAGAAAACTTGTACACATACATTGCTATTATGCATGAGAATAAAGCGAAGTCTCTTCGTTGCAGACATCATACTTTTTAATAAACTTTTCCTTTAGATTTCCTAAGGAATTCCCAGTTTATGATCCCCTAAAGGTAACGAGCCCAAGGGCCTCCCTAACCTGAGTTTGAATAATCACTCTCTCACTTGGGGACTACCGTTCGAAAAAACAAACTCAAACGGTCAAAATTATTAGATCTCAAGGGCACAAATCTTATTTGGCAGTGCCTGAATTAAAAAGCTAAGGACATTCCGGGTTAACAAAATCTAAGGGCACGAAGCTTATTTGGCAGTGCCCGAATTAAAAGGCCAAGGCTATTCCTAGTTAACAAAGTCGGAAGGCACGAAGCTTATTTGACACTACCCGAACTATAAAGGCTATGGCCGTATAAAAATGGCTCGGAGACATTCGAAGTCCACAACAAAAATAACAAAGCATTGAAATTATAGAACTAAGCTTCTTTAGGAAGAAAGTTTTCGGTAACACAGATTCCCCACGATGCCTCAAAAGAAAATTATGTTACAGGCAA
>MCJB01053008.1:23939-36953 GCA_002018475.1 Nicotiana obtusifolia
TTCTTCATCTGTCCCTCAGACTCATCCCTTAATTGGTGGGCCATGTCGGGGGACAACGGTTGACCACGGGCACTTCCTTTGGGCTTACAAACCAATCTTTTCTTGGTCTCTTCTTCTCGAAGCCCGGAGAACTCGAAGCCCCTTTCCTTTTCTTCTCTTTATCTTGCTTCGAAGCAGGGGGCTCGACATGAGTATCATCATCCACAGGCGGAGGCCTCATTTCAACATCTTTTGATAAACATACAAAAGTGAAGTGAAGCATGTTGGAAATCGATGGCGTAAAAATTAGGCCGAATGTAATTTAAAGAGAAATCTCATCGTGAGACCGCGCCTCCCACCGGCCCTTCAAAAGCTCGCGCCGTGCGCGCTCGGAATAGGATTTTTACGATATGATCCCCTCAACCATTCCTTGAGTCGAGGAACTACATCCGGCATTCGTGCGACCTTTGCATCATCGAAAATTGATAAAAGAAGAACACAAGGGAAAGATAAGAAAATTCTGAAAGGTAAAGGTATACTTATGCTTCATGTTCCATTTTTCAAGGAAAGGCATGTCCTGGGCTGGTATAAGGTCTAATGTTTTCACTCGAACAAATCGGTCCAACCAACTTCGGTGCCGATCCTCGTCGATGCTTGAAAATGGGGCTTTACTGGCCCGTCGGGCAAGCTTTGTTAGCCCCCCTCGATAGATTAAGGGACTGTACAGGTGCATGAGGTGGTCAATGGTGAAAGGACACCCTTCGATCTTACTTACAAAAAAACGAAGGAGGATAATAATCCTCCAGAATGAGGGATGAATTTGGCCTAGTGTCACCTTGTACCTTTTACAAAAGGCGATGATAATTGGATCCAAAGGTCCCAATGTAAAGGGATAAGTGTAAACGCTTTAACCCTCCACGTGAGTAGTAATCGCCTCCTCGGGCGAAGGAAACACCACGCACTTGTCGACCTAGTTGCAATCCTCTTTGACCTTATCGAGAATACTATCGGTGATCGAACAGACATACCTCGAGACCGGTTCACACCGGCCCGATATTGAGGAAGTTTTTTCAACCTTGAAAACGGCTCGGTTGGGCACCCCGAGGGGACGAACATTTTAAGGAGAGGTTTTGGTATCGATTCCTCGGTGGCAAAAGGCGAAAAGTTCTCAGTCTGTTTCGAGGAAGAGGGGTTTTCTTTTTGTGGAACGGATTTTGAGGTCTTTGCCATTGCCTTTGAATAAGAAGATGAAGACTAAAAGATACTGATAAGAAGGAGATATAAGTCGTAGATAGCTTATGAAGGCTTTCAGAAAACCAGAAACCAAGAGGTTTTAAAGAGGAGAGTGTCGAAGTTTCTTTAAAAAACACAAAGTATTTGAATGTAAAGTTTCCAATGATGGATAAGGATGGTATTTATAGTTTCTCAAAATGGCGGTTTGCATCCCGAAGCGGCAAACCGTCAACTGACACGCATTTAATTCCTTGAAGGTTGCACCGATAGGACGTTTCTACTATTCATCACTTACATCATGTGTCTGTCGTCATTCATTGGAGCAAGACAGGAGCTCGTATGGTGAGAACTTGAGGCTCATATCGGTTTTAGGTTCAGAGTGTGGTTCCAAGAGATGGAAAAGTTTCTTTATGTTATTTGGAACTTGTGTGCAAACTTTGAGGACATTCCGAGTCGATTTGATATGCTTCGGCACGAGTTTTGGTAGTTGAAAGTTCAGAAGTTCATTAAGTTTGATTTGAGGTGCAATTCATGGTTTTGATGTTGTTATGTGTGATTTGATGCCTCGAGTAGGTCCTTGTTATGTTTTGGGACTTGTTGGTATGTTCAAACGGGGTCCCGAGGGGTTTTTTGTGAATTTCGAACAGATTTCAGACCATTTTGGGCCATATTTTTATTGCTGTTTTCTGCTGTTTTAGTGGTTCTTTGTGATCGCGAATATGTAGCCGCGATCGCATATGTCACGACCCAAATTGGAGGGCCACGACGGGAAGTCGGTGCCTTAGTCAACCGAGTACCAACGTAACATATCTTTCTTATCACACTATCATGGGTAAATGGGCAGGAAGGGTCGTCATGAGATAACCAGAATAAAACATAAGAGAATACTAGACACAGGATGACCCAACAGGATATAGAAAATTATACATGTGACATACGGGCCTAGAAGACCGACATGATCATTTGTACACTCAAAACATAGGCCGACAAGGCCATCATATACATGACATATGTCTACAAGCCTCTAAGAGTACATAAATATCACAAAGGTCGCGACAGAGCCCCGCCATACCAATCATTAAATGTCCAAATCATACTGACCAAATAGACAACTCCAAAGCAAGTGGAGTGCACCAACACTTCCCGCTGAGCTGATAGCCTACTAGGAGGACTATCAACCTATCTACCAGGGCCTGCGGGCATGAAATGCAGCGTCCCTAGGAAAAAGGCATGTCAGTACAAATAAAGTACCAAGTATGTAAGGCATGAAAAGCGGTATATGAAAGACATAAAAGAAACATGGAGTAAAGGACTCAGCCTGTAAGTCTGAATTGCTCTGTGAATCATGAAACATTATTAATGTCATGCATGTGCATATAAATGTCATATCATGCATAGGTATATACGTACATAACATCATCAAGCCTCTGAGTCATCCCGTCACATCATCTCAGCCTCTGTGGGCAAAATCATCTACGTCTACTAACTGATCAGGTGGTGGTGCGTATATAATGCCATAACCATTCCCCATATCCCATATACATATATAGTATACTCGTATATAACACCATCTAGTCATGGGTCAATGTAAATGTATAAATGTGTGCAATGCGTAAGAAGTAAGTCAATAAGATCTCTCGAGATGTCATAAGATCAATATGCCTTCGGTTAATTTCACGAAATAAACTTTATCAAACTATGTAGTTTCTGAGACCCATGAACAGACGATATAATAATATGACATATGGGAATCAAGAACATAGGCAACCTTAGTACTTTTAAGAGTGAAGTCATATATGAAAGTTGCGTGTTTGCTCGTTTCGTTGTATCATATGGATCATGCCAAAAGGAAAGAAGGGATAGCCTTAACATACCTTAACTCCGTTGAGTCCTTAATACCTTCCAGGCAATTCTTCAAATAACTCAACTTAATCTACCATAGCATAAGGAGATTCAAAATCAGTGCTGAGTAAAGGCTAAGTCTGCAACATAAACTAGTAGCTCGTTTATGTAAATTTGGGCAGCATCTCCCCCATAACGAGGGCCTCCTCCAGTACCATATACCAACATTACAACCATAGAAATCCAGTAACATATAAACATGAATAACAAGTCACCATACAACAACAAGTCACAACTACTTCACGATGAGCGGCAAGCTCGGATTGGAATCCGTATAACTCATATCACCCCTTATAGACTTCTTACATAAAATTAATAGTATCATTAACACGATAATGAAGTCATTCATCATTGAATCCATCCTTATACCATATATTTATAACAAAAGAAACAATCCAACACTCCAAATATCCTCAATTAGCAACTTTATTCACTAGTTCATGTCTAGTACATCCATTTAGCTTAATCAATATTAAGATAACCTTAAGCACATGCAAGAACAAAATACAGATACCTCCTACAGTATCTTAAAGTCGAAATCCAACTTATATTTAGCTTACAACAGCCCTCAATGGCAATACAACACCATAGAAGTGACTTAAGCTAATTCAAGTATTATCTTGTAGTTTATCATCCTAACAACTTAACCAACATACAAGCAAGCTTAAGCAAAATTAGTAGGCTTTTATAGTCACCTTTTCCAGTAGAAAAAACTTAAAATTTCAGCCAAACACAACCCATAACAATCCTCAATGACAACACAACCTCAAAGAGGTGTTGTTCTTCTCTAGAACTAACACTTGATGTTGAAATATGGTGTAATCACTTTGGAATCACTTCAAATCCTTATGGTATCTATTTAGGAGGGTTAGGAGGAGTGTCCGGAAGAGGTTGGGTCGAAAAATGAGAAATAAAGGTCGTCCAAATCGTTTTTAAAGTGAAGTAGGTTGACCACCGCCTAAGTGGGTCCCATTGGGAGCTGTTTGCGCAGTCTCGTGAAAACACAATTATCTCTCAACTCCGATGTCGTATCGATGAACGGTTTAATGAGTTGAAAACTAGACTCATATATCTTCATTTTGGTAGGTGGATCATCCCATAATTCCAAGTATGTTGGTAGAAAGGATCAACAACATTTGACCTACATTTCAACACATGTATGAATATAACTTATGATGACCTTTGCCAACTTTTTTTCCACAGCACGCTTGACTTCAAAACGTAATACAAAACTATCATACGACTAAAATAACACATAATATAACCTCCTTATCATGTTAGGCACCCTAGTCTAACCCTAAAAGTACAAGTTATAACATTTCCAACTTGTCGACTTTCAACGAAACTTATTTTCTTCAAGTCGTTTAGCTCCTAAGGTTTCCAACACTCTTAGGACTTGCGGTTTATGATCTTAAATATTTGTAATATCAACGGTAACATGATTAACTTACTTTATGTCCTTCCAAAGATGATCTCATTTCTAAGGTTACATCAATTGACTTCCGACGTACTTTTACATACGAAAATATAGGGTGTAACAAAATAGGCCAAACCTGGAGCTGGGTGACATCCTCTTCGCGTTCGTGACCTCATGATTGCGTTCGCGTAGATTGTTGGGAATCGAGCATCGCGTTCGCACAAGTGGCTACGCGTTCGCGTATTGTTTAGCTAGGTTGGGCAGGTCTTCATCGTTTCTTCTTCACGTTCACGCTTGAGCCTCCACGTTTATGGTGGTCTGTGCAGATATGGTTTGCGATCATGATCCTGGGACTGCGTTCGGGCAGGGATTCTTTGAGGCTGACCAGTTTTGTGCTTTGCGATCATGAATCTAGTCCCGTGATCGCGAAGGGCATCCCTATTGCAATTCTATAAGTACTCAATTTTGGACCTTTGAGTTATTTTTTCACATTTTTTGAGTGCGGGAGCTCCGATTTAAGCGATTTTGGAGAGTATTTTCACCACATGGATTGGGGTAAGTGTATTCTACTCAGTTTTGATTATATTCCACGATTCCTTCTTTGATTTTGGCATTTTATTAATGATTTCTAAAGAGAAATTGGGTATTTTTGTCAAAACTTTCCTAAAAGTGAATAATTGGGTTTAGAACATTGATTCGGAGTCGGATTTGATGAAAATTAGTATGGTTAGACTAATGATTGAATGGGTTATCAGAATCTGTGAGTTTTTTCGGGTTCCGAGATGAGGGCCTGGGTTGACGTTTTGGTTGACTTTGAGTGTTTGATTAAAGATTCGATCTTTATCATTTGGGTTTTGTTTTCTTTTGAATTATTTGATGATTTTTAGTTGCTTTTTGCTAGTTTCGAGTCGTTCAAAGACCGATTCGCATGGGATGGCATTTCTGGAGTATTGTTTGGCTTGCTTGAGGTAAGTATCTTACCTAAACATGTTTGAGGTGCTAGTTGCCTGAATTATTTGTGATAGCTACGTGCTATGGGTGCGCATATGTCACGACCCAAACTGGAGCGCCATGACTGGCACCGGAGCCATACCTGCCAAGCACCAATGCACATTTTATCTAACCTTTCTTATTATCTATAAGGGCTGACGAGATCAATATAAATGGTAGACATGAATCCTAAACAACCAACAATGACAGATAATGGCATGAACATATATAACATGGGCGACAAGGCTGTCATGAAGCTATGTATAATGTGCGAGCTGACAAGCTGCCATAAGAGACTATACAACAAATATTAGTCGACAAGGCAATCCAAACTATACATGAGTTGACACCTGTCTATGAGTGCTGCAACATTGCTGGAATAGGGCCCCGACATACCAATAACATCTATATCTAAAATGCATACCAAGACCGTGGCAAGTCCGGAGGAAGGATCTCGTCAATAACTGGGGAATTGGGCAGCTTACTATGGTGGGGGAGCGTCGTCTACCTATCTATCAGGACCTGCAGCACGACATGCAACGTCCACAAATAAAAAGGACGTCAATACGAATAAAGTACTGAGTATGTAAGGAAGGAAAGCATAAGTAAGAATAGTAATGTAAACAGGGATAGAGAATATACAACCTATAACATCTGGGTGCCTCTAGGGGCTACTGACATAAATGCATGACACATACACACACACACACACACACACACACACGCATATATATATATATATATATATATATATATAAACTTTTAAAACATATGCCTCAGTGGGCATCATCATCATCATATCGTATCCGACCCTAATAGGCTCGGTAAAAATGTACCCGGCCATCAAAAGGCTCGGTAGAATCGTACCCGACCACGTGAAGCTCAGTAGAACCCAACTGACCAGTGGTTGCACAATTGGTGTCGTACCCGGCCGACTATAGTGCAGCTCGGTAGAGTAAAATAAATATATATACATAATGCATGCTGGACTCATTGGAATAACATATTGAACCTTTCGGAGTGACGTAATGTCGGCATCCTCCATACACGTTATTAGGAATAACTCTTCATCAAGAATCTTATAAGAATCAAAAAGTATCAACAACATTCATATCATAAGAATAAGGGAAGTAACATCCACCTCAATCATTCCATAAGAAGGGAAACAATGTAAGTATTGCTAGCTTCTAAGAGTGGAGTATCTTTGGAAGCATGTTCATTACATTATGTACAATCGGAGTCATGCAATAGAAGAAAAGGGATAGTCTCACCTACCTTGTATGTACTGCCCAACCTCAAGCTATGCAAATGTCATGACTTCTTAGTCTACAATAAGAGAAATGACACTATCGTTATCGTTTAAGCGTCGTAACTATTATATATCGACCGCAACCTATTTTGCGATTAAAGGGACAACACCTCCCCTATTTATATGAATTCTCACAACTTAAAACAATCACTAAACAGCCCAAAAAACATCAATAATAAAACAGTGCACCAACCAACAACATTACTAACAAGCCTTTCGATATATATCTCATAAGTTCTAGCTTCAACGACTTAGCCGTAACTTGGATAATCTTAAATACAAGTAGGGTAAGAGGTTCCTTACCTTTAAACAGGAATAAAAACTCCAATTTTACCTTAATTGACCACGAAATATCCCTCCAATGTTGCCACAAGAACAAGGGAGCGAAGCTAGCAATCAATTATGGTTTTTCGGCACTAGAATCACTTTAGAAGGCTTGAAATCACCTAGGGTTGATATTAAAAGTTGAGGGAGTATTTTCCAGAACATAAACCGCATAACACAACCTCCCACCAACAAGAGGAACAAAAACTTATGGATACTAGCTATACTTGAAAGCAGTTAAACACAACCAATGGCCTTACAAGGCTATACAATGCATTATGGATATGTACATTATCTGCATATCACCATTTTTTATTAAGAAAGAGTATTCTCAAGCTATTGCTTACCTCATAGAGCAGTTTCACCTTCTAATGCGTCCGCTGTTCCCCCGACATCCTCGTTATCTTCAATTTGAAACAGGTAAGGGTATTTTGACTTTATCTCCTCTTCTGATCCCATGTCATTTCTTCCGTATTCTTGTTCCTCCACAATACTTTGACGGAAGCTACTTCCTTTGTTCTCAGCTTGTAGACTTGTCGATCTAATATAGCCACTAGCACTTCTTCATTTGATAGGTTCTCTTTAACTTGTACATCTTTGATAGGGACCCGATAAGGGTCTCCAATACATTTTCTCAACATAGATACATGGAATACCGGGTGGACAAATTCCAATTTAGATGGCAATTGTAATTCATAAACAACCTGTCCAATTCGTCGAAGAATTTATTACGACCCGACATACCGCGGACTTAGCTTACCCTTCTTCCCAAAATGCGTAACACCCTTCATGGGCGAGATCCTCAAGAAAACCGAATCACAAACCTCAAATTCCAAATCACGACGTCTGTCATTGGAATAAGACTTTTTCCTGCTTTATGCCATCCTCAGTCGCTCTTGTATCACTTTCACCTTCTCAATGGCTTGGTGAATCAAATCTGGTCCATATAATTCTATCTCACCGACTTCGAACCATCCAACTGGTGATCTACATCTCCTACCGTACAGTGCCTCGTACAGGGCCATTTTAATACTAGAATGGTAGCTATTGTTGTAGGCAAATTCTATAAGAGCCAAATGGTCATTCCACTTCCCTTTGAAATCTATAACATATGCTCGTACCATATCTTCAAGTGTCTGTATGGTACTTACAGCCTGTCCATCAGTCTGCGGATGGAATGCAGTGTTGAGATTCACTTGTGTGCCTAAACCCTTCAGAAAAGGTCTCCAAAAGTTAGATGTAAATTGAGCTCCTCGTTCTATATAATAGATAATAGCACACCATAATAGATAATGGCACACCATGAAGCCAAAAAATCTCCTTGATATTACAACTTCACATAATCTGCAGCCGTGTAAGTTGTCTTAACTGGCAGAAAATGGGCACATATTATATGTCGATCAACTATCACCCAGATGGAGTCAAACTCATGATAAGATCTAGGTAATCCAATAATGAAGTCTGTATTAATCACCTCCCATTTCCAGGTCAGAATCTCTATATTCTAAATCAATCCACCAGGTTTCTGATGCTCGATCTTTACTTGTTGACAATTACGACACTGGGCTATAAATTCTGCAATAGACTTCATTATGTTATCCCACCAATACTGCTCCTTAACATCATGATACATCTTTGTTGAGCCGGGATGGATGGAATATCGAGATTGATGAATCTCAAACATAATCTTCTCTTGTAACCCCGCCATATTAGGCACACATAATCGCCCCTGGTATCTCAGTGCTCCATCTCCTCCGATCTCGAAAATCGTAATTTTACACTGCTGAATGCTCTTTCTCAATCATACTAAGGTAGGATCTTCATATTACCGTGCTTTTATCTCGGCTACCAAAGATGATTCTGATGTATTCCGTATAGTAACACCTCCATCATCAGAATCTAATAATCTGATTCTCATATTTGCCAGTTGACGAAGCTCTTTAGTCAACCCCTTTCCACCTGCCTCAATGTGTACTAAGCTTCCCATTGACTTACAATTAAGAGCGTCTACCACAACACTGGCTTTACCGGGATGGTATAATATCTCGACATCGTAATCCTTTAGTTATTCAAGCCACCTACGTTGCCTCAAATTCAACTACTTCTGCTTGAAGATGTATTGTAAACTCTTGTGATCTATGTACATGTCAACATGGATGCCGTATAAGTAGTACCTCGATATCTTCAAAACATATATTACTGCAACCAATTCCAAATCAGAAGTCGGGTAATTCTTTTCATGATTCTTCAGTTGTCTTGATGCATAAGCAATCACCTTCCCACCTTGCACCAGTACGCACCCCAAACTTGTACCTGAGGCATCACAATATACCACATAACCTTCTGTTCCTTCTGGGAGAGTGAGCACTAGCGCGGATGTCAATCGATTCGTTAGCTCCTGAAAACTACGTTCACAAGCGTCAGACTACTGGAACTTGGTAGCTTTCTTTGTTAACTTAGTCAATGGTGCTGTTATAGAAGAAAACCCTTCAATAAACCGCCTAAAATATCCTGCTAGCCCCAGGAAGCTGCGGACTTCTGACAATGTTGTAGGTCGCTAATTCTTCACTGCATCGATCTTGTGAGTGTCGACACCAATACCCTCGTCAGATATCACATGGCCAAGGAATGCTACTGAGTTTAGCCAGAATTCATATTTGGAGAGTTTAGCATATAACTTACAATCCTGAAGGGTCTGTAATACTATCCGCAAGTGGCATGCATGTTCCGCCTCCGAACGAGAATACACCAGAATGTCATCAATGAATGCGATCACGAAAACATCAAGATAGGGGCTGAATACACTATTCATGAGATCCATAAAAGTTGTTGTGGTATTTGTTAGCCCGAACGACATCACCATGAACTCAAAGTGCCCATATCATGTCCGGAAGGCCGTCTTTGGAATATCCTTTTCCTTAGCCCTCACCTGATGATACCCTGAACATATGTCAATCTTGGAGAAATACTTGGCACCCTGGAGTTGGTCAAACAGGTCGTCAATCTTTGGAAGTTGATACTTGTTCTTTATAGTAAACTTATTCAGCTGTCTATAATCGATACACATCCTTAACGACCCGTCTTCCTTCCGCACGAAAAAGAATGGCGCAACCCAAGGTGAAGTGCTAGGCTTACTGAAGCCTTTATCCAGTAAGTCCTTCAATTGCGCCTTCAGCTCTCGCAACTCTGTGGTGGCCATCCTGATGCAAGCCAGCCTGATCAAGATATGTTTGTGTCACCATTTACGAGGAGTCAAGCTAAGGAACTTCATGATGCACACTTAATGGTGAAGAAGAGCCCGGCGTTGATGATATACTTTGTGTGAGGTGTTGAAGATATTTGCGTTGAAGATGCACTTGTGTGATGTTGATGATGCGCATTTGTGTTTATGTTGTATTGCTATGTTGTCATGGAAGACATCGATTCTTTGTTTGGGGTCCTGGGTGACCATAAGGAGACTTAGCAAAATTATTGGCCTTTTTGTTAGTTATTCTTTTCCTAGTTGATTTAGGTAAAGGCTCTTTCTATATAAGCCTAAAGGCTACATTATTTTCAATACCTTACATTATTAATCAATGCACAAAAAACCCCCGCGACCTCCTTAGTTTCTCCAAAACTCTCTGTGTGTGAACTTGTCCAACTTTTTGTGTGATTCCAAATTGAACTTGTTCCTTTGCTTGATCAAACAATTTGCAAGTTCATCGTTGTCGACGGTTGTTTGTATAGTGTAGGTTCTCCTTGACTTGATCAAGAAGGTAAGTAGACTAGTTCCTACTTGTTGTCTTGGTAGATCATTGAGCGTCTTGCTTTTATCCTTGTTTTCTTATTTTCGAATTCCTTATTGCATCAGTTGGTATCAGAGCTTGGAAAGGGTTTGTTCATACAATACCAATCATGTTCTTCGTGCCTTAGCTTTTAGGTTCTTTCTTTAATTTCATTTTTTGATAAAAAAAAAAGAAGAAAAATGTGACAAAAAAGAAAAGAAGAGAAACCGAGAATTGTTGTTGATTGAAGTTGCTAAAACATCTAGGGTTGAAATCTTGAAGTATTGATTGTTAAAAACCGTTCTTGAAACCAATCTTGAAGTTATTGATTGTTCAAAAACCATTCTTGAAAACCCTAGTTGAAATCTTGAAGCTAGTACACGTTAATCTTGGATTCTTGAAGTTCTTGGACGCCAATTTGTAGTTCTTGAAGCAATTCATGTTAATCTTGAAGGGGTTCTTGAAGATTCAACCATTCTTAACAAGTTGCATTGAATTATTGAAGTTCTTGAATATCAACTTGTTATTCTTCAATTTCTTGTTAAAAACGTGTAAGAGGCTAGGAGAAGGAGAAGAAATAAGAAACCCTAAGCATAGTCCAAGAGGTAACAACTCCCAATCCAAAAGGGAGAATTTTCAAGGAATTATTTTCTATTGGGACAAGGAGAAGAGGGGCGATTTCCATTTGGACAAGGAGGGAGGCCGAAAGTTAAGAGGGAAGGAGAGAGAATTGGTCCTCTCCAAACTAGAGTGGGAAAGTCTCCAAAATTTCCTTATTTCTTGAATTTCCTTACATCTTTGATTACACTACTTCTAATTAGTAATTCTTAGGTAATTTTCTACTTAAGGTAATTACTAATTTTTGAGCTTGTAGGATCTCGTGCTAAAACTCAAAATTTCCACCTTCGTAGTTAATTCTTTGCTTCTTATGCTTACTTTAAAAAGTTGTCCGCCTATAGAGTTACATAAATTCACTCACCCCAAAGAGAACTAGTAAACTTGTGAACTTGAAAGGTCATTGAGGAACTTGATCAATTAGAGGAAGCCATTTTGAGAACAAGTTTGAAAGATCCTACCCGAAATATAGAGTGAACCCGAGAGTCATCCAAAAGTGAGAGAGGAATTTTACTAACCTTAACACATTCTCTAGTCTGGTTTATTTTGCAGGTAAATGGCTACGGAAGGAGACAAGGTTGTAACTGACATTACATCAGCTGAGCTCATAGCTGATGTAAGGGCAATTAGCGCCCGAATGGAGAATTTTGAAAAATTCGTTAGTAATCAGAAACATGCCAGAGAAGGAACTAGTGATGGTTCCACCATTGACCCAACCAGTTTGCAGAAGTGGCTTGCCAAAACGAGTTGAGGGACGGAGGTGCTCAAAATGTAAGGACCTTGGGAATTCCCGGGGGTATTATACCACCATTAATGCCAGCGGGAGAAACGTAGCACCCATTGAGGAAATGAGGGTAGCCGCGTTGCTCGAATTGCATGCTAAGGTGAGGAAGACTTTGGAAGAAGCTTATGAGAAGGTGGCAATCAACAAGAATAAAGGGAGGAAAAAGCTAGACTTAAAGAAATGTGATTGGGTTTGGGTGCACTTCCGAAAGGAGAGGTTTTCGAACCACAGGAAGGGGAAGTTAGCTCCACGAGGAGATGGTCCATTCCAAGTGCTGCAGAAGATCAATAACAATGCCTATGTTATAGACCTGCCTGGTGAGTACAGTGTTTCTAAGACATTCAATGTTTCTGACATAACCCCTTGTGTTGCAGGTAGTGCCGCTGTGAAAGATGAAGATGGTTCGATTTTGTGACGAAATCTTTTGAAGAAGGGGAGGATGATGTAGGCCAGCCAGATCAAGATACATTTGTGCCTTCGAGACCATTCACGAGGAGTAAAGCTAAGGAACTTCATGATGCACACTTAATGGTCAAGAAGAGTCAGGCGTTGATGATACACTTTGTGTGAGGCATTGAGGATATTTGCATTGAAGATGCACTTGTGTGGCATTGATGATGGACATTTGTGTTTATGTTGTATTGTTATGTTGTTATGGAAGGCATTGATTCTTTGTGTGAGGTCCTGTGTGACCATA
>MCJB01053009.1:0-16386 GCA_002018475.1 Nicotiana obtusifolia
AAAATACTTTCTTCAGGCTTTAGAGCCCACTTATTATGGCCACTTGATCTCAGCCATTGGTAAGTCTTTTAATGATGTAATAAAGATGGGAGAAATGGTAGAAGAGGGGCTCAAAGCCAACAAGATTATGAGTTATTCTGCCATAAAAGCCACCACTCAAGCAATCCAGAGCGGTACGGGAAATTTGTTGGGAAGGAAGAAGAAGGAAGATGATTCCATGTTTGTCTCCGGGTCATGGCAGGGTCAGAGAGGTCCACCTCGCCAATACACTTATCCACGCCCTCGACCTCAAACCTACACCCAAGACTTATCCCAACCACCCCAATATTTCATCCACTATGCCCAGTCATACGCTCAACCCCCTCCTTATCCACAATGGCGTGGCCCTGCCCCACAGAATGCCTATCCATTCCCACAGCATTACCAAAACCCCGATGGTCCACACTCCCGACCGAGACCAGGGTATAGTAGAGAAAAGCAACAGGGGAAACAATCTTTTACCCCGCTTGGAGAATCCTACGCTATCCTATTCCAAAGGTTAAGGCAATTGGCGTCTTGAGGCCAATTGAATCAAAAATGCCAAATCCTCCTCCAAAGAACCTTGATTATTCTCTAAGATGTGCCTACTGTTCTGACGCTCCAGGCCATGACATAGAGAAGTGTTGGCATTTGAAACAGGCAATTCAAGAGCTCATTGATACAAATCAAATCGTTGTCCAAAGCCCCGACACGCCAAACATCAACCAGAACCCTATGCCTGCCCATGAAGAGACATATATGATTGAAATAGTTTGCAAAGACGGAGAGCCCAGGAAGTCTTGTAAGTCTGTCATGGTGATGCGGGCCAATGAAAACAATGTGGTTAAGGGTCCAGAGATGACCAAGGGGTTCCAAAGTCTTGTCAAAGAGATTAATATGGTAAAGGCTGGTGAAGGCTCTACCAGAGCAGATGCGCAGTTTGTCGGCCCCAAAAGTGAAGATTAGCAATTGGGAAGTTACTCCTCTCCCCATCAGGAAGGAATCTTGGTAGTTTGCTTTATTTCCCTTCTTGTTCCAGGGTTGTAATTCTGATTTTTCTTTAGCTTTGTTTGTTGTGATGTTCAAACTCTTCTATCCTTTATTTTCAATGAAATGCAATCTCCCGTTCATTTTGTTCTTTCGTACAGTTCTTTTTATGTTGGTTGCAGTGACATGACATGCATGAGGAATTTTCAGCCAAGTCTTAAAAGCCAATTTAATTCTGAAATAACAACAAGAAGTAGAATACGACGAGGAAATAGAATATGATGAGGGAGTAGCATTTTGGGCAAATCAGTAAAGAGTTAAAACAAGTTTGATGAAAAACCGAAACCTAACTTGAGTGAGACCGAAGCCATCAATTTAGGGGACCGGAATGATGTTGAGAAAACCAAGATAAGTGTGCACAAGTGAAGGAGAAAATAATCAAAACATTGTTTGAGTACAAAGACGTCTTCGCTTGGTCATATGACAAGATGCCAGGTTTGAGCACTGATTTGGTAGTCCAATAAGTTGTCAACTGATCTAGCTTACGACAAAAGGGTACGCCCTCGGAAATTTGAAGTAGGCCAGATAGTATTGAAACACATGCTTCCTCATCAGGTGGAAGCCAAAGGAAAATTCGCCCTGAACTGGTATGGACCATTCATTGTAACCAGGGTTTTGCCAAACAGTGTTTTGTACTTAACAGATATAGAAGGAGAATGTGTAGATATGGCTATCAATTCTGATGCCGTTAAGAAATATTATACATGATTTCTTGTTTATCTTCAATTGTACTCGGCATGCTCAAGGTTGAAATGAAGAAGGCATTTTGTTCAGCTATCCAAACACTTTAATCCTTCGTTACCCCTTTTGAGCCTTACTTATTTTCTTTCATATCCCTTTTTTGGAATCAGTAATAGAAGAAAGAAAGAGAAGAAGAAGAAAGAAAAGAAACAGGAGAAGAAAAAGAGAAAAAGAAAGAGAAAAGAAAAAAAAATGAAAAGAAAAGAAAAAGAGAAAAGAAAGAAAAATGAAAAGAAAATGGAAAAGAGAAAAGAAAGAAGAAGAAAGAAACAAACAAACAAAAGAGAAAGGAACGGTTTGAACTACGTTTGACCTGATTCCTTTTAAGGATACGTAGGCAGCCTCATGGTTCGGTCTCACCAAAATAAAAATTAAAGTTTCCCCCAGGCCCAAAAGAAAACTGGGGCAGTAGTTTGGATTCGTAAAAGATTTGATTCCAAAAGTTGTAATTTTAATCCCTTTTCATTTTGAGCCTTTATGACACCCTTTCTTCTAGCCCTGTCCAAAAGCCCACATTACGGTCCAAAGAAAGACCTTCTGATCGATCTTTGAGGATGCCGGGTCAATCGAAATGGAGATATGGTCTATAACAGGGGCAACACTGTGTTCGGGGTGCATAAATGAGAGAGTCTTATTGGTGAAAACCCTCACGGGCACCATAAGGCGATGGTGAGATGAGAGAAAATTGAAAATGAGAGAGTCTTATTGGTGAAAACCCTCACGGGCACCATAAGGCGATGGTGAGTTCAGAGATAAACAGCAAACAGAACGGGATCAGTGAAAGATTGGTCTTGGAAGTTGGATCTATGCTATGAATTGGATATGATTGGTCGGACGGATTAGGCTGATCAATCCGAAATGCATGTCATGATCACTGGAGCTGGCCAATCCCCTCAGATAAGTCCTAAATTTCCTCCACATAACAACTTTTCTTTGTTTCCTTTTGATCACAAAATCATCATATTTTGTTTATTGAGTCCTTTGTCAGTTTCTGCTAAATTAGCCAGTTTGGGTAAGCGGGAAAGGATTTCAAGCTTACTACCAGCTTCTCAATTGCATAAAGCGGAACTTAGCCAAGCATATCGCAAGGGAAGTTGACCAAAGGTCAGGCGATAAGGCAAGTTTGGAATTTTGGAGAACACAAGAATGCAACAACATTTAGATTAAAAGGGTAATGGATGAGTGTAAGAGATTCGAGTCGTTCAGAGAAAATGCAAGCTAACCCCAATCAGAGGTCAAATAACTCTGCGCTCATTCAAGTCCCCAGCCAAGCCAAAGCTGGAATACATTCCCTAGCAGAAGCAAACACCCAACAAGGACGCCACAGACTAGCCACCATGTTTTAAACTAATAAATTTTATTTGTTTGAAACAGAAGGCATAGAAGTTGTCAATTCACAAAGTCAGGGTCCGGACAGCAAAATTGCTATTCGAGAATTCCCCAAACAGAGGGCACGGCTCAGGTAGATTTAGCCTTTAATTTTCAGGACCCTCCTGGATAATGGGATCTAGTTTTAATTTCAGTAGCAGGCGCCCACCTGGATAATGAGGGACTAGTTTTTAATTTTCAGTAGCAGGCGCCCACCTGGATAATGAGGGACTACATTTTTAATTTTCAGTAGCAGGCGCCCACCTGGATAATGAGGGACTACATTTTTAATTTTCAGTAGCAGGCGCCCACCTGGATAATGAGGGAATACATTTTAGTTTCAGTAGCAGGACCCTCCTGGATAATGGGATTAAATTTTAATTTTCAGTAGCAGGCGCCACCTGGATAATGAGGGAATTTAGTTTTAATTTAAGTAGCAGGCGCCCACCTGGATAATGAGGGAGTACATTTTTAATTTTCAGTAGCAGGCGCCCACCTGGATAATGAGGGAATTAATTTTAGTTTCAGTAGCAGGACCCTCCTGGATAATGGGATTTAATTTCAGTAGCAGGACCCTCCTGGATAATGGGATTTAATTTTAAGTAGCAGGCGCCCACCTGGATAACGAGGGAATACATTTTAGTTTCAGTAGCAGGACCCTCCTGGACAATGGGATACAATGGGATCAAATTTTTAATTTTGTGTAGCAGGCGCCCACCTGGATAACGAGGGAATACATTTTAGTTTCAGTAGCAGGACCCTCCTGGATAATGGGATTAAATTTTAATTTTTGTAGCAGGCGCCCACCTGGATAACGAGGGAATACATTTTAGTTTCAGTAGCAGGACCCTCCTGGATAATGGGATTTAATTTTAAGTAGCAGGCGCCCGCCTGGATAACGGGGGAATACATTTTAGTTTCAGTAGCAGGACCCTCCTGGATAATGGGATCAATTTTTAATTTTCAGTAGCAGGCGCCCACCTGAATAATGAGGGAATATATTTTAGTAGCAGGACCCTCCTGGATAATGGGATTTAATTTTAAGTAGCAGGCGCCCATCTGGATAACGAGGGAATACATTTTAGTTTCAGTAGCAGGACCCTCCTGGATAATGGGATCAATTTAATTTTAAGTAGTAGGCGCCCACCTGGATAACGAGGGAATACATTTTAGTTTCAGTAGCAGGACCCTCCTGGATAATGGGATTAAATTTTAATTTTTGTAGCAGGCGCCCACCTGGATAACGAGGGAATACATTTTAGTTTCAGTAGCAGGACCCTTCAGGCAGTAAGTTTTAAGTCCCCGCAGATATGACTCAGTTCCAAACTGGGGCAGAAAGTTTGTTGTTTGTTTTACTGTCATGATAGCAGGTACCCACCTGGATAACGAGGGAATGGAATTCAAGTTTCACCAACAAGAGCCCGCCTGAAGAACAGGGTCAAGTCAATCCAGGAATGGTGAAAGCTCGCGTCAAGAATGCGAATCATCAGTTCAAGATGCACAAGAAGATTCAAGATCAAGTCCCAAGAAGTTTGAAGATAGGAATCTTGCAATTCATTAGCTACTAGATAGATTTAGTTTAGCTTCTTATTTTTCTATGTTGGTGTAATAAGGAACGCGGCAAACAGTAACAGCAGCAGCAACACAATCACAGCTTCCTGGTAGTCCCAGCTACCAAAAACTTCCAGAACTACACCGACCTGATTCCTTTATAGCCGAGGATATGTAGGCAACCTTTGAAGCAAGGTTCGGTCAAACTCTTTTTCAAAAATGCTTCCCATGGAGTCTAGGATAGGCAAAAATCTCGCAGAATTGCTCACTCTATCTTTGCACGAAAACCCTTCGTGTCTTCGAGCAAAGAGGGGCAGCTGTGAGCACGTGATTTTTGCCCCGCCCTAAATACTCCTAAAAAATCAATAAAATAGTTCAAATTGATTATTAGCCATTTTAATAATTAATTGAATCTATAATTACTCATATTTAATTATTAGGTCATTAATTCAAGAAAAATCAAATTAAAAAAAAATCATAAAATAGTGCATCTTTTAAGTTTTAATTCATAGAGCCTAGCATTATGTTAAATTAATTTAATTGCACATTTTGATGAATTAGGATTTTATTTTTTACTAGGACTTTTATTTTTAGAAAATTATTTAACAATTAAAAGAGGATGGGGATAAAATCAGATTGGGCTGGTTGTTTTAAAAAAACCAGGCCCAATCCCTAAGTTGCCCAATCAGAGGCCCAGGCCACGAAAAAAACCCTAGATCCCTTTCCCCTTCTTAAAAGATCCCTAGCCTTTCTGCTAGAGGGAGGAGGAAAAGAGCGAAAAGAAAGAGGGGTGAGAGGGGTCTGGACAGAGGGGTTTCTTCCTTTTCCCTTTCCCATTTCAGAGATCCCCCTTTTCATTTGACAAAAAACCCTCGAGCTCACATACCCTTCCCTTCTTCTTTCGAAAATCAGCAGCACTCCCTCCCTCCCCATCGGCGGATCCCCTTCCACCACCACGACAGACCCCTTTCCCCTTTTAAAAGCAAAACTCTAGCAACTAACAGGAGAAGGAGGGAGCTACATAGTTTAAAACTCTCATCTCTCTCTTTCTCACGCCTGTCAGCCCTCTTTCTCGCCGGTCAGCCGCCGGATTTGACCGCTGGCGGGTCTGGTTGGTCATCCACGACCCTCCCCTTTACCTCCCTTCTCATTTTCGTTGATGGTTTGGTCGAATACCCACTAAACGAGCCAGATCTGACCGGGGACGCCATGAAATCCGACGACCTCGAACTAAAAGCTGGGATCTGATTTTGGAAGTGAAACCCGTTGCTGATTGCTGCTAGCTAACTGCCGCTGCTCACATAGATAAGTCTGGTTGCCGTTATCATAGGTACGCTCGAATGTTTTGTAATTGCTGATTGTATTACAAAATCAATAATACGTTGTTGTTCAACTTTGTGTAATCGTCACGTGTGCTCATTGTTATTTCATGCTTTATGGCCATGGTTATTTACCGTTACTGCTCTTAGTAGTTCGTCTGGTTTAATTTGTTAATTAGTAAGGTTGAATTCGGTTTAGTTTATAATGGGCTGATTCTGTTAAGGAATTAAATATCCACTCTCATCCCTCTACACACAGATTCACACTCAAAGAAAGAAAATTAAAAAAAATTAAAAATTCTAAAATTCTCAGCCAAAGCTTTCTGTTTGAAAATAAAACAAAAGTGAAAAAAAGTAAAGAGAAAAGTTGTTTTAGGCTACAAAATATTCTGGTTTTCATTTTTCTGGTTTTGTGAGCTTTTTTTTTTTTTTTTTTTTTTTTAAATGTTACTAATTATTTTCGTTGATGAGCTTCGGGTTATCTTTACTGTTGTTTCCCTTTATTCTGCTGCTCGTCAATTTATGTTTTAGGAGAGTACAAGCTGATATCAAGTGCTAGCATAACATTAGTGTTTGAATCGCAAGTTTGGTTCAAATATGGGTGTGAGGTTGTGATTTACAAATTGAACTGTTGAATTGGGCAGCTCAATGATGTTTCGAAAGGAAAAAGTGAAATTGAAATCCCTGGCGATAAACATGCTCAATTTTGGAGTTCATTGTCTTTGTTTAGCTTTGCACGTTTTTCATAGATAATTGTATTTTGTGTAAGAAACTATTTACTCCCTGTATTCTCATTGAGAATTGTAATTAATATGCTTTTACTATTGACTCTGAAAGTCTATTTAATTAGGCAGTCAATTGAGAGCTTCCAAGCAGCACCTACTTGCTCCTTTGATTTAAATCTTCCAATAGTATGAAATTATAATTTGGGTAGAAATTCTCTCTAATCACGATATCGTGTAATTACAATTGTTGTCTTCTGCCACTCTTTGATTTAATATGCCAAATCAATTACGCTATTCTCCTGTCTGCAGTTATTGGCGACTAAATCTGTTGCGTGAAATCAGAATTACTAAATTTGCGGCTGTACGTGAAATTAGAATTACTAAATCTGCAGCGTGGAATTAGAACTACTTAGCTTAATTGATGACTGACTCTATTAGATTATTCCATAACTCTTAAAGCTTCATCTCAAACTTAAGGGAACAATATTTTTTTTTAATTTTAAAAGCCTTTACAAATTGTTTTAGGCGCGAGTAACCACATTGTAACTATGGGTACGGTTCCCGTGACATAGTAGCAATGCTAACCTTCGGGGGTGCCATTTAGGTGGCCCNATAATGTTATTGATGAATTCAAAAGGGATCCTGGTACACTCATCTCATTGCCTACATTGTTGACTACATTTGTTATTTGGTTTGTCTCATTTTGTTGTTCTGTTTTCGCTAGCAAATGAGTTCTCTTCTGAATTGACCATAACCTCCGGCTATGTTAAACATGTGATACGATAGAAAGTAGTGCTTTGCAGAGTCGAATAGATCATTTTTGACATTTTAGAGTAGTTATTGATAGCTCACTTGCTTCGCGCATTCGGACTGCTTAAGGTTTTAAAAGAACTGACATAAGACAGGCCCTTAATCCTCATGAAATCTGAGCAGGTTTAGGTAAAGCTGAGATTGCATATTGAAGTTTATTCCCAACAATTGTCCAGTTTGTAATTAGATATGGGTTAATTGAATGATTTCTTTACTCGCTCTTCTGCAATTGTGTGAAATTTGGATAGAATACATAAATCTATCTATTTTCTGAGTGTAGTGAAATGCTGAAATTATAAAAGTAGCATTATTATTGTGCATACAAAGTCTAACTGCTATCGCGACGAATAGGGATTCCTGGATGTAACAAGGTTCATCAACTGGTTGTTTTCATTTCCTTGCTGCTGTTTTTTTGTCAAAAAACAGTAACGTTCGCATAACAATAAGGATGTAGTTGGCCATTTTAAGTAACGGTTAACACTTACAAATCAGCTGCATCGATGTACTCAACATAGCATTTACAGGAATAACATTGTTGATGACCAAGAGCATTATTCTTTTCATTAATGTGAGCTGTGGTAATGTGCCCTTCTTTGCAATTGTTGGCAGCATTTGTAATTACACATTTTTGTGAGCATCTGTATGAAATGACACTATCAATAACAGCCTTCTCAAAAAAAAAATCAAACCATTCCTAGTATACAGTTAGTCCCCATATCCGCCAATGAATTCCAGTTAATTTATTTATGTTTGCGCCTCATCTATTACTTGTTAGATAAGTTGGCTACTAATGCAAGTGCATCGCATCGCATAGTATTAACAAAAATCTGTCAAATTAGTAGAGGTGTGCCATATGGTTAAAAATAATCTTCAATGGCCTTCCTAATCAATTAAGTGCAAAAATAAGCTTTAATGCACTTCAAGTATTAATAAGTCGTTTTAGACTCAGTTAATTACATTGTCATTATGGGTACGGTTCCCGTGACATAGTGACGATGCGAATTTCGGGGGTGCCTTTTAGGTGACCCGATTTTAATAATGTTTGAATAATAAAAAATAATTAAAATTAATTCGAGGTGTGCCATACCAAATAAATATACAAACATATGGCCCTCTTTAATTAAATATGTAGAAAAATAGAGGCGTGCCATTTAGCAAATTCCATGGCCCTCGACAAACTAAAAACGCGTAATTTGCTTTAGGCGCGTTAGTATATTAAGTAAATTTCCTAAATTCGGGTGCGCATTTATGTGACCCAAATCCAAAACCCCGATGTTTAATTGAAAGATGTTACAAATTACGGGTGCATTTATGTGACGTTATTCGTAATATATTTTGATTAACATCGCAATTCTTCAATAATTTAAAAGCGGAAAAGCATAATAAAGTAAAATGCACCATGGATTAATAACAGGTATAAAAAATCGAATAATAAGCCAATTATAACAATAAGCGACCGTGCTAAAACCACGGAATCCGAGGGTGCCTAATACCTTCCCGCGGGTTAACAGAATTCCTTACTTAGAATTTCTGGTTCGCAGACTTCTTTATGAGAGTCGAACTTTTCTTCGATCTGGGATAAAACTGGTGACTTGGAACACCAATTTAAATTTCCAAGTGGCGACTCTGAAAATAATTCAATAATCCCATTTCGATCAATGTCACTTTAATTGGAAAAACTCATTTTATACATTTCCTTCCCGGGAAGTGTACGAAAAGAGGTGTGACAAAGCTAGGCAAGCCAATCAATTTAACTAAAATCAGCCATAAATAACCGACACAATTTAACGAGCGAAATGCAAAGAATATTTCAAATAAAATCTCTTTTACAAACTACCCAAGATCTGGTGTCACAGTTTCACAGACTGTCTAAGAGTACAACAAACAAGGTTCTGAAAGATATAACAAAATACTGTCTCCGAACTACGTGGAAGAAACAGGTAAATAAAAGGGATAGGGGACGCCAAGATCTGCGAACGTCTACAGTACTACCTTGGGTCTCCTGATAATCACAACGCTGAAAGCTTTCTACTGTCCGAAGCCTGCGGCACTGGGATCTGCACAAAAGAGTGCAGACTGTAGTATCAGCACAACCGACCCCATGTGCTGGTAAGTGCCTGGCCTAACCCCGGCGAGGTAGTGACGAGGCTAGAACCAGACTCCAAATAGACCTGTGCAGTTATAAACATATATGCATCTACAGCGGAGTATAAAATACATAAATAATTTACACTGGGGAAGGGGAGAACACATATTGGGATGACAGATAAATAAAGCAAAACGAATCACCAATGAATAAGAAAGAAAAAACCGCAATAGGGAATGATAAAAAAAACAGTCAATAAACCTTCAACCAACAAGATGAACAAACATAGGGAATAAAACTGTAAATATGGCACGGCATCACCCTTCGTGCTTTTACTCTCAACCTCACCATAAAAAAAGTAAATATGGAATGGCATCACCTTTCGTGCTTTTACTCTCAACCTCACCATAAAGCAATAAATATGGCACGGCATCACCCTTCGTGCTTTTACTCTCAACCTCACCATAAAACAATAAATATGGCACAGCATCACCCTTCGTGCTTTTACTCTCAAATATGGCACGACATCACCCTTCGTGCATTAACTCTCAAATATGGCACGGCGTCACCCTCCGTGCATTAACTCTCCCTTACCATGCAACAATGCACATATATAACAACAGGGAGATAAAATAAGCAAAATCAATTTTTATGTCAACAATGGTTCCACTGTGCCAATCTCTGATTCAGAAACAATGCTCAATCAATGCTAGTACTCACTTACAGTTGAAGTTCTACAATTAACCTCCCAACCCAGTTATCATTTTATTATACCTAGATACGACGTTGCTATTGTGACACTGGACCCCTTAAACTTCTAACGAACTCCTAAGACACTACCCACGACTTAGACACTGAACCACTTTTTGACTTCTAACAATTCCTTATTCAACTAGTCCATTTAAGAATCTAAGTTATGCAGAAAAGAAGAAACATAAACCCATAATCAAGAGGAACGATTACAATCACAATATCTCATGGCAGGCGTGCCACCCGCTCCCACTTATATCACAACAATATCACGAATAATATTCGGCAATTAGAACAATAATTGCATAATAATTATCAATATAGGACCCACGGTCATGCTCGACACCAATGTATAGGTACTCGTCACCATACCTATATGTTGTTCTCAACGAGAAGCAATTTAACAATTAGCACATGATTTCTAATCCCTCAAGCTAAGGTTAGAATAACCACTTACCTTGCTTTGCAACTGAATTCGGGATTCCAACAAACCTTTGCCTTGAAACTTTGTGTCCGAAGGCTTAAAATCTAGTCACAAATAATTTAATACGCTCAATATAAATAGTCAAAACTAATTTCATATGAATTTACAAATTTTCTGGATTAAAATCTGAAATTTAACTCAAAATTACACGTGGGGCCCACTTCTTGTAATCATACAAAACTCACAAAATGTGGTAACCCATTCCGATACGAGTTCAACCATACAAAAATTATCAAATTCCGACATCGGATTGGCTTTCAAATCTTAAATTTTTGTTGTTGGAAGATTTGGTAAAAATCTTATTTTTCTTCCATAAATTCATGGATTCATGATGTAAATGAGTATGAAATCATGATCTATGAAGGATTTATGATAAAGAAAACTTACCCCGATGTTTTCCTTGAAAATTGCCTCAAAAATCGTCTCAATCTGACTTCCCTAGCTCCAAATATGTTAAAATGGCCAAAATGGCCAAAACCCCCACTTATAGACCCTTTCTGCCTCAGTTTGTGACCTCCTTGTCCATTCTGTGGTTCGCATAACTGATCCGCGGTCAATCCGCGATCGCGGATTTTACAGTTCTGTAGATTTTTTCCTCGTCACGAAAATAGGCATAACTTTCTCATACGATGTCCGAATTGGACGATTCTTTTTGCTATGACTCCGAAATTTTGATATGGATCAAATGCTTCAATCAAAACTGAATTTGGAGTCCATTTGGACAATATTATACCACTTATTCTTGAATATACGACGTCGACACATTCTTAAAATGCCAAAGTCATGCTCTATCAACCATCCAAAATCCATTCGAGACCCTCGGGACTTCAACCAAATACGCCAACATGTCCCATAACATTATTCAAACTTGTTCCAACCTTCGAAACGTTCGAATCAACATCATAACATCAAATTCGCATCGGATTCAAGTTAAGGATCTAAAAATCTTCTAAATCGCTCTTTTGATCTAAACCCAACCAAACCACGTCCGAATGACCTGAAATTTTGCACACAAGTCATAAATCACATGTCGAAGCTACAGCAACTTTCGAAATTCCATTCCGACCCTCGGGTCAAAAACTCGCCTATCAACCGGAAATCGCCAAAATTCTAACTTCACCAATTCAAGCCTAATTCTACATGGAACCTCCAAAAACTAATTTCGATCACTCTCCTAAGTCATAAATCCTCTCCCGAAACTAACCGAATCATCAGAATTCACATCCGAGCCTTCTAACTCATAAGTCAACATACAATTGACTTTTACAACTTAAACCTCCTTGAAAGAGACTAAGCGTCTCATTTCTTACCGATTTCACTCCGAATATAAATTACTCAATTAAATTACCTAAAACACTGATAACAAGGCTTAATGATACAGATATTGGGGAAGACGGAGTAGTAACCCATGAGACGATTTACCGGGTCGTCACAGTGACTTGGCCTTGATGTTGTTGGGTTCACTTCCTTATGAGTACGAGCACCTTGAAACTACTCTACTCCATGGGATGATAAAATTTCTCTCAGAGAATTTTGTTCGGCTTTGTACAGCTATGAACAAAGAAAGGGAGAAAAACAAAAGGGCATAGAAGGAGAAGCACTGGTTGTGAGAGGTCGTCCTTAAAATTAAACGAGGACAAAGAAAGTAAGATCCAAGTCAAGATCTTGACTCAGCAAAGATGAATGTGCCTTTTATCGAGAAAAGGGGCACTGAAAGAAAGACTGTCTGAAGTTGAATAATAAGGCCAAACATAACAATGGAATGGCCATGATGGATTGAAATGTAGCTGATTGTGACGATTCATACTTCTCGTTAGTTACAATAGAGCCATCAACATCATCATACATATGGTTGATGGACTCGGCTTGTAGCTATCATATGTGTCCCAACAGGGATTGGTTCATGGATTTTCAAGAAGGAGAATATGGAGTCATCCACACAGCGGATAATAACCCTCTTACCTCATATGGCATTGGGTCAATACGATTAAGGAACTATGATGAAATGATCAGAACATTAACAGGTGTTCGATATGTACCATATTTGAAGAAGAATCTTATCTCTGTGGGAGCCCTAGAATCAAAAGGCTTCAAAATCATTGCAGAAAATGGAGTGATGAGAGTATGCTCTGGTGCACTAGTGGTAATGAAGGCCAATCAAAAGAAGAATAACATGTACTGTCATCGCGGTAGTACAGTTATTGGGACAGTGACAATGACATCCAGTGACGAAAAAGAGACGGAGTCAACCAGGTTATGGCACATGCGCTTGGGACATGCTGGAGGAAAATCCTTGAAAACTCTATCAGATCAAGGATTGTTAAAAGGAGTAAAGGCTTGCAACTTGGAGTTTTGCGAGCATTGTGTCAAAGGGAAACAGACAAGGGTTAAATTTGGTACAATAATCCATAATACAAAAGGCATTTTGAATTATGTACACTCTAATGTTTGGGGTCATTCCAAAACACCTTCATTGGGTGGGAAGCATTATTTTGTAACCTTTGTTGATGATTTTTCCCGAAGAGTGTGGGTGTATACAATGAAGAGCAAAGATGAAGTGTTGGGAATTTTTCTCAAATGGAAGATGATGGTGGAGAATCAACAGGCAGAAGGATCAAGTGTATTCGCACAGACAATAAAGGTGAATACAAAAATGATCATTTCAATAAGGTTTGTGAAAATGATGGCATCGTCCGACACTTCACTGTCAGAAATACACCACAACAGAATGGAGTGGCAGAACATATGAATCGGGCCTTGCTGGAGAAGGTACGGTGTATGTTGTCTAATGCTGGCTTGGGCAAAGAATTTTGGGCTGAGGCAATTACATATGCATGCCACCTCATTAATCGTCTACCATTTGCTGCTATTGATAGCAAGACACCATTTGAAAATGGCATGGAAAGCCTGTTGTAGATTATTACTCTTTGCACGTGTTTGGCTCAACTGCATATTATCATGTGATAGAGTCAAAATTAGATCCAAGGGCAAAGAAGGCTATTTTTATGGGGATTACTTATGGAGTCAAAGGATATCGCTTATGGTGTCCTATGACAAAGAAAGTAATATTCAGCAGGGATGTTACCTTTGATGAATTTGCTATGGTAAATAAGGTAACAGAAGATACCAAACAAAATGAGGGAGCTTCTAAGCAGGTGGAGTTTGAGGGAAATTTATTTTTCCTACACAAGAAGCAGAGGAGGAAACAAATGAAGATTATCCTCTAGAAGAAGAGCCAGAAGAGAGGGAGATTCCAACTAAGGAAGCTCAACAACAACTTGAATCAATAGCAACTAGCAGGCCAAAAAGGACAACTACAAAACCTGTTAATCTCATAGAGACGGTCTCTTGTGCCTTCTCAATTGTATCTGATGATGTTCTTGACACTTACAAAGACGCAGTCCAAAGTCCAGAAGAAGATAAGTGGAGGATTGCCATGAATGATAAAATACAACCCCTTCATCAGAATCATACATGGAGATTGGCCAATCTCCCGAAGGGAAAGAAAGCAATTGGGTGCAAATGGTTATTTGCAAAGAAAGAAGAATTTCCTAACCAAGAAGATGTTCGCTACAAAGCAAGATTGGTGGCCAAAGGATATGCTCAAAAAGAGGGAATTGATTACAATGAAGTGTTTTCTCCAGTTGTAAAACATTCCTCCATTAGAATTATGTTGGCTTTGGTAGCACAGTTAGATTTGGAACTAGTTCAGATGGATGTAAAAACTGCGGTTTTACATAGAAACTTGGAGGAGGAAATCGACATGACTCAGCCAGAAGGATTCAAAGTCGTTGGAAAGGAAAATATGGTATGCAAACTTGAAAAATTATTATACGGATTGAAACAATCTTCTAGACAATAGTACAAACGATTTGACAAGTTTATGTTGCGGCAAGGGTACAAGAGAATCAACTACGATCATTGTGTATACTTGTGCAAGCTTAAAGATGGGTCATTTATATATCTTCTCCTATATGTTGATGATCTGTTGATAGCCTCCAAGGATTCAGAAGAAATTGATAAGTTGAAGATTCAACTGAAGAAGGAGTTCGAGATGAAGGATCTGGGTGAGGCAAAGAAAATTCTTGGCATGGAGATAATAAGAGATAGACGTTCAAAGAAACTCTGTTTATCTCAGAAAGACATTTGAAAAGAGTACTACAACGTTTTGGCATAGATGAGAAGACTAAGCCAGTTAGTACTCCACTTGCTCCCCATTTTAAGCTAAGTACTACTATGTCGCCAAAACATGAAGCTGAACAGGAGTATATGTCAAGGGTACCATACGCAAATGTTGCTGGTAGCTTGATATATGCAATGGTCTGTACGAAACCTTACATTTCACAAGTTGTTGGAGTTATTAGCAGCTATATGCATAATCCAGGAAAGGAGCATTAGCAAGCTGTGAAGTGGATTCTATAGTATATTCATAATATTGTAGATGTTGGGTTAGTTTTTGAGCAGGAAAGCAATCAGTCTGTAGTTGGATATTGTGACTCAGATTTTGTGGGTGATCTGGACAAACGAAGATCAACTACTGGTTATGTTTTTACTTTTGCAAAGGCACCAGTTAGTTGGAAGTCTACTTTACAGTCAACAGTTGTTTTGTCTACAACAGAGGCAGAGTACATGGCTATTACAGAGGCTGTGAAGGAGGCAATTTGGCTTCAGGGGTTGCTAAAGGAGCTTGGTATTGGACAAAAAAGTATCACAATTTTTTGTGATAGTCAAAGTGCTATTCAATTAGCGAAGAACCAAGTTTATCATTCAAGGACGAAGCACATTGAGGTTCGGTATCATTTGGTACAAGAAATCATAGAAGAAGGTGGAGTCACGGTAAAGAAAATTCATACTACAGAGAATCCTGCTGATATGCGACAAAAGTGGTGACAGTGATCAAGTTTCAACATTGTTTGGATTTGATCAACATTGTTGAACACTGAAGATTGAAGAAGAAGACACAACCAAAATTTGTTAAAGAAAGAAAATTGAAGATGTGGAATTTTTCCAAGGTGGAGATTTTTTGGAAATGTCAAAAGTCCCACAGGTTGGGATTTTTTCCCTATAAAAGGAGGCCTAATGTTTAGGATTTAAACACACCTCTCATTTGCCTTCTTATATTCTTAAGGCATTTGTATCTTCTCTCTTTAGTATTATTTCACTTGTATTTTTGGAGTGGAATAAAATATTGGTTGTCCAAGGAAGTAGGCAAAATTGGCCAAACCTCGTAAATTCTGGTGTTCCTTTTATTGTTGCTTTATTGTCTTATTTATTATTTGGTTGCTGTCATAATTTTTGGTATAGTAGTTGTGACTCATTCACACTATATACATTTGCCTTCTGTAACAGATGATGATGATGATGAGCCGATGGCTAATAGCATCATGACTATAGCAGTGAAATGTCTGGACAACAATCCAAATGCACGCGCAGATATGAAAAATGTCTTTGATCACTTTGCAATTTGTTAAAGGGAGCAGGGAGGGG
>MCJB01053009.1:16567-38673 GCA_002018475.1 Nicotiana obtusifolia
ATTGGAGGGGTGGTTTGCATATGTGATTTTCTTATAAATTTAACCTAAATCACTCCCGGGACTAAAAACAATGAAAAATTACACAAAGATATACCTGCATTTCTCACTCAAAATTTTAAGACTGGGGGGCAATTGGTGAGATGATATCCTTCCTCGCTTTTTTGTTTCCCTTTCTTTTGGCGTTTATAAATTCCAATTATTAGGAGATGACTAGTTTGAGGATCTTCATTTGCAAATTCTCAGCACTAATAATATTTGTTTAGGAGCTCTTTTTAGAAAATGACTCCAACACCTTTGGGTGATGCGAAACCATACAGATTTGAGGATTTGAATGATATGATTGGAAACTTTGACTGGGATATTAAAAAGACTATGCACGCAGGGGCAAGGCAGAGCTAGAAGCCCGAATGCGGGCTCTACAAACATCATATTTGTGTTATAAAAATCATTAAATATGAACGAATATTAAATTTGAATTCAGTTATTAGCACTTAAAGTCATCATTCAAAGATATAGAATCCGTAACGTTTAAATTCTAGCTCCGAGGTATATGCAGGGGAGATAGTGAGGAGGCTTCATTCGCGATAACAAAGACAGAGTGCAAGAAGTTACCATTGTTGGGTTGTGATATTGGTGAATGGGAAATGATGGGATGAAAAGTGATGGGAATGTAAAAGTTCCCTCTTGCTTTGGTTAAAGCATTTGTCTCATATAGGAAAAAGAAAGAAAAAAAGAGGTGTATATATTACATTACACCTTCTCTAGTTGCTAAAAGAGTTTTGGAGGGGCAAGGACCCCTCGCGCCGTCATCGTCGTCGCTCGGCTTCGGCTTCGGCTTCAGAATCAGTACTTCCAACAGCTATAAATTCTAGATTTTTTCCAGAATTCAGTACGAATATTTTTACTGAAATCTAACTTTCTCAAAAAACTCTCTTCTTTATTCTCTGTGATATACTATTGTTGAGTGGTTCACCGCTACCGGAATTTGGAGTACTACTATTCTGGTAAGATAATCGTTCTATCTTAGGAGGGGATATTCTATCAACCTCGGGTACTGTGAGGGGAATAATTTTCTTAAGGACACACTTTGAACTAAGTGGGCTCGATTATATTCTGAAAATAACTCTACACTATTTTCTGTTCATTCTCCAGTTTCTACATTTTACTATTTCTACACTGTTTTTATTAAGTGTTTGCCAGATTTTGTTTAGAAGTTATTTAAAACTTATATTGATTATTATTGCTAACAATCTTAAGGAAATTATTAGTTTATATGTTAATCTGTATTCTATTTTGGAGACTAAAAACATGTGTGGTTTTCTACTCCGTATGAAATTTCGTATTCTGACTTGAAGACATAAAAACTTCGTTGGAATACTAGAGTTCATACTTGTACAAAAAATTTGAAGAACATAAACACTTCATCGTTGTTGTTGGAAATTTTTTGCTATTCTGATTATTAAGACAGTTTGTCAATTTTGACAGTGAAAAGAATTGGCAAGTGGAAGTGCTAATCATTCTGCGAATGTTGCACCAACGGTTACTCCAACAACCCGTACCGTTGTTCCACTGGCTGAGAAACTTGCGAAATTCACCGGTGTCAACTTTATAGGATGGCAGCAAAGAATATTTTTTTTGCTTACCACCCTTGGTATGCAGAAGTTCACGAATGAAGACCTTTCTGTGCCTGTTACTGATATGCCAGCCAATGAAAAATTTATGATAGTTGAGGAATGGAAACAGGCTGAATTTTTGTGCAAAGGTTACATTTTGAGTGACTTAGAAGATGACTTGTACAACGTCTACAGTGCAGTAGAGACCTCCAAAGAATTATGGAGTGCACTTGAAAAGAAGTACAAAACCAAAGATGTTTGCTTGAAGAAGTTTGTGGTTGCCAAATTAAATGGTGGATGGAAAAACTGTTGGAACCCAAGTTCAATAGCTTCAACTTATCTTTTATGACCTTATTGCTGAAGGCATGGTAGTGAATGAAGCGTTCCAAGTGGCTGCAATGATTGAGAAATTGCCACCCTCATGGAAAGATTTCAAGAATTATCTTCAGCACAAGAGAAGGGAAATGAAGTTGGAGGATCTTGTGATTCGTCTCAAGATTGAGGAAGATAACAAAACTGTTGATAAAAAGTACCGTAAGAGTTCACTGATTAAAGGGGCAAACATCGTTGAAGATGCTGCTTCGAAAAAGAACAAGAAAAGAAAGAGGCCTTATGGAAAGAAAAAGTATCCTAACAAGAAAAAATTCAAGAGCAACTGTTATAATTGTGGTAAAACAAGCCATAAAGCTGCCGACTGTCGTGCCCCCAAGAAAGACAAAGAGAAAAACAAAGATCAAGAAAACATGGTGGTAGATGTTGATGACCTGTGTGCAATGCTGTCTGAGTGCAACCTGGTTGGTAACCCAAATGAGTGGTGGCTTGATTCTGGAGCCACTCGATATGTGTGTGCCGCTAAGGAAGCATTTGCAACCTACACTCCCGCTTCACCCGAAGAGGAGCTATACATGGAAAACACTGCAACAGTAAAAGATGAAGGATATGAAAAGGTTCTATTGAAGATGACATCCGGAAAAGTGCTGACTCTCAACAACGTCATGCACGTTCCAACAATTAGGAAGAATCTAGTTTCAACCGTACTACTCATGAAAAATGGGTTTAAGTGCATACTGGTTAGTGATAAAGTTATACTTAGTAGGAATGACATGTTTGTAGGAAAGGGTTACCTTACCGAGGGCCTTTTCAAACTTAATGTAATGGTTGTTGACAGTATTAATGGAAAATATTCTTCTTCTTACTTATTGGAGTCAAATAATTTATGGCATGTTCATTTAGGACATGTTAATTAAAACCTTGCGAAAAATGATTAATCTTGAAATATTGCCTAAATTTGAGAGTAATACATCTAAATGTCAAGTATGTGTTGAATCAAAGTTTGTTAAGCATTCGTATAAGCCTGTTCAAGAGAATTCAAATCTTTTAGACTTAATCCACGCCGACATTTGTGATATGAAGTCAATACCATCTCGCGATAGGAAAAAGTATTTCATAACTTTTATTGACGATTGCACTCGATATTTTTATGTTTATTTTCTAAATAGTAAGGATGAAGCGATAGAATCACTTAAGCAATATAAGAATTAAGTCGAAAATCAATTGAATAAAAAGATTAAAATAATTAGAAGTGATAAGGGTGGAGAATATGAATCTCCTTTTGCAGAAATATGTTTAGAATATGGAATCATTCATCAAACTACTGCCCCCTACACACCACAAACCAATAGAGTTGCGGAAAGAAAAATCGGACACTGAAAGAAATGATGAATGCTTTACTAATCAGTTCCAGTTTACCGCAGAATTTGTGAGGGGAAGCTATCCTTACAGCTAACCGAATACTCAATAGAGTACCCCACAGCAAAACACACTCTATTCCTTATAAAAAATGGAAAGGAAGAAAACCCAACTTGAAATATTTTAAAGTGTCAGGGTGTCTAGCAAAGGTACAATTACCTTTACCCAAAAGGATGAAAATAGGATAAAAAACCATGGACTGTGTTTTCATTGGATATGCAACAAATAGTAAAGCATGTAGATTTTTGGTTCATGATTCTGACAATCCCGAAATTCATAATAATACGGTAATTGAATCTGATAATGCTGAATTCTTTGAAAATATCTACCCGTATAAAATTGAATGTGAGTCGTTGAATGAAAGATTTAAATGACCACGGGAAGAACCAAAGCGAATGCCCCTAGTGCCCGAAAATCCAAGGTGTAGCAAACGTCAAAAAACATCTACTTCCTTCGTTCCAGATTTTGTGACATTCGTGCTTGAAAATGAGCCTCAAACTTTCAAGGCGGCTATGTCATCTCCTTATTCAACATTTTGGAAAGAGGCGGTCAATAGTGAGATTCAATCAATCTTAGATAACCACACATGGGAAGTGGTTGATCTTCCTCCTGGAAACAAACTTTTAGGTTCTAAATGGATTTTTAAAAGGAAAATGAAAGCTGATGGCACTATTGACAAATATAAGGCAAAGCTTGTGGTGAAAGGTTATAGAAAAAAGGAAGATCTTTATTATTTGACACATACTCGCCTGTAACAAGAATAACGTCCATTCGGGTATTAGTGGCTCTGGCAGTAGTGAATGGTCTTGAAATTCACCAAATGAATGTTAAAACAGCTTTCTTAAATGGTGATTTGGAGAAAAAAATTTACATGGAAGAACCCGGGGGTTTTGTGGTTCCTGGTAAAGAAAAAAAAGTGTGCAAACTTGTAAAGTTGTTTTATGGACTTAAACAAGCACCCAAACAATGGCATGGTAAATTTGACCAAACCATGTTGGCAAATGGCTTTAAAATCAATGAATGTAATAAATGTGTTTACATTAAAAACACTCCAGGCCACGAAGTCATTGTTTGTTTGTATGTTGATGACATGCTGATAATGAGAAAAGATATAGCAGATATAAATGCTACAAAGCACATGCTGGCTAGCAAATTTGACATAAAAGACTTATGAGTTGCTGATGTAATCTTAGGAATCAGAATTTATAGAACTCCACATGGTTTAGCATTATCATAGTCTCACTACATAGAGAAAATACTTGACAAGTTCAAGTACTTGGACTTCAAGATTGCCAGAACTCCAATTGATGTGAGTTCACTTCAAAAGAATGAAGGTGAAAGTAAATCATAAGGGGACTATGCAAGAGTGTTTGGGAAGTCTGATGTATATCATGAATTGTGCACGACCAGATATAGCATATGCTATTAGCAAACTGAGTCGATTTACAAGTAATCTCAATCATACACATTGGATGGAAATGAAACGAGTTTTGGGTTATCTGAAACATACTCAAGACTATGCTTTGCATTATAATAAATATCCCGAAGTGATTGAGGGATATAGTGATGCAAATTGGATCACTGGATCGTCTGAAGTTAAATCCACGAGTGGATATATTTTCACAATAGGGAGTGGAGTAGTGTCTTGGAAATTATCCAAACAGACTTGCATCGCCCGTTCCACCATGGAATCTGAATTCATAGCTTTAGACAAGGCCGGTGAAGAAGCTGAATGGCTCTGAAATTTCCTAGAAGATATTTCATTTTGGCCCAAACCTTTGGCTCCTATATGTATACATTGTGATAGTCAAGCAGCAATAGGTATGGCAGGGAGCATAATGTATAACGGAAAATCTCGTCACATACGACGGAGACACAACACCGTTAGACAACTCCTCTCTAGTGGCGTTATCACGATTGACTATGTAAATTCAAGAGATAACGTAGCGAATCCGCTTACAAAAGGCTTATCTAGAGAGGGAGTTAGTAGATCATCAATGGGAATGGGGTTAAGGCCGAGGAAAAGTCATCATGACAGTAACTCTACCTAGCAGATTGGAGATCACAAGAGCTAGGTTCAAAGAGATCAAACAAACTTGTGACTGACGGTCCAACATTGTCAAATAACTCAACCCATTCTCGGATGAAGACAATGTTCATAAATAAGGATAAAACTTTATGGCTTGTTAATGAGTTAAAAAAGCATTAAGGTTTTTTTTAATAATTATCTAAATCTGGCAGTGTATGACCAGATAATGTGGCTATAAGACCACATATTTAGAAATCACCTATGTTAGTGTTAAGTGTAAGCCTCTTTAGAGGGGAATGACAGTGAAGGCCCATTCTCTATGCACTCATGAAACCAGGCGGTGTTCATGGATGAAACGAACACAATCGTGAGAACCATAAAAGGTTGAGGGTTGATTGTCTAACATATGTTGTCTAGGTATACAACAAAGTTCGACGGCTCAAAGATATCAAGTCTACCGATTGATCGAGTATATCCGATATAATTTCACTACGAACAGTTCAAAGGTAAACCTACTTATCCAGATGCAGTCAATCTTCCCATTGTATATCACACTCGTCCGCGCATTCTTTTATATTATGGCCATTCTCCATTCTTATGGGGGATAGTTGGGTTGTGATATTGGTGAATGGGAAATGATGGGATGAAAAGTGAAGGAAATGTAAAAGGTCCCTCTTGCTTTGGTTAAAACATTTGTCCCACATAGGAAAAAAGAAAAAGAAAAAGAGATGTGTATATATTATGTTACACCTTCTCTAGTTGCTAAAAGGGTTGGAGGGACAAGGACCTCTCGCACCGTCGTCGTCGTCGCTCGCTCAGTTCGACTTCAGCTTCGGATTGATTGATTATCTTTTTGGACAGACTTTTCCTTAATTAATTAATTAATTAATTATTTATTTATTTAATAAATAGAAAACCATCCAATGCGGATCAACCCTGACTCGCGCGCGACCCGTAACTTGTGACTGACCCTATCCGTTTCTCCTCTTCCTGGATTTTTTCGAATTTCCCTCCAAAAACCCGGTGACTGGTCTGAATGGTTGGAAACATTCAGAATCAGTACTTCCAACAACTATAAATTCCAGACTTTTTCCAGAATTCAGTATGAATTTTTTTATTGAAATCTAACTTTCTCAAAAAACTCTCTTCTTTATTTTGTGTGATATACTAATGTTGAGTGGTTCGCCGCTACCGGAATTTGGAGTATTACTATTATGGTAAGATAATCGTTCTATCCTAGGAGGGGATATTCTATCAACCTCGAGCACTATGAGGAAAATAATTTCCTTAAGGACACACTTTGAACTAAGTCGGCTCGATTATATTCTGAAAATAACTCTACACTGTTTTCTGTTCATTCTTCAGTTTCTGCAGTTTACTGTTTCTACACTGTTTTTACTAAGTGTTTTCTAGATTTTGTTTAAAAGTTATTTAAAACTTACAGATTATTATTGCTAACAACCATTAAAATATGGGTTTTTTTTTTCCAAACCAGTGGTGCTACCTTGACCATCCATCTAGAGTTTGTACATGTAACCATGGTTATATTGGATCCCAAATTTCTCTTTTTGTCTCTGTTGGTAAAATTGTGTTCATAACAGAAACCCTTAAGAAAAAGAATTAAAAGTCCGGAGCCCAACGGAAAACTATGTTTTCTTTAAGAATTTAATCTCCTCATTTTTGCCTAAGGTTAATGGATTAATTCATTCCAGGATAGAACGTAACAAGTATTTTATAATATCGGTAACAGAAATTATAGAATTATAGTAAACTCCACAAACGGAGCAAATCACACTTGACACTATATTTGTTTGGGAAAATAATGCAACAATATAGAGAAAAGTGTAGAAGTTTTTTTGATATTTTGGTGTATAAAAAAATGAGACCAAACCTCTAAATTTATAGGCAATTAAAAGGTGAGATGGTAAGATGTTACCCAAAAAATGCATTCTCCATTTCTCATTAACACCCTTTTGACGAAAAATCCAACAATCTCTTAACATTTTTTTCTGCCAAGCTATTTGAAAAATTTCCACAACGAGCTTGAAAATGAATAGGCGTAAAAAATTTGCACAACGAAAAATCCAACAATCTCTTAACATTATTGTTTTTTTGTTTTTTTTTCATTCTCTTTCTTTTTATTTTGGTCGCTGGCGGCATAAAATGGCGGTCATCGGAATTTCAAAGGATTCACTTTTTCCGCCGTTAAAAAAATATTCGGTGACAAATTTTTATCCAGATCTGAGTATGTTTTACATTATATATGTATAAACTTTTCTTGAAAGTATGATTTATGCGTGGAGGAAGAGAAAAAAAGAAAGAAAGAAAGAAAGAAAAAATATAAGATAAAAAATGATTGTCGGAATTTCAAAGACTCCATATTTTCTGGTGCAAAAATATTTTCCGGTGACAAAAACGGTGAGCTCCTAGAAATTTTTTTTGCAATCAACAAACAACTTCGTTCTCTTTTTTTATGTAAATTTGTTTAATTACAAAAATAGGACTCTCCTCCCCCCCTCCTCATTACTAGAAGAGTGAAAGCTGTTAAAATTATAATAGTATATTAAACTTGTTTCCATTAGTTCATATTTATATTAAATATGTTTAGATTAGTTCATATTAGTATGAGATGTATGAACAAGTGTAGACTAATGTGAACTTATTATGAGATGTATGAAGTAGTGTAGACTAATGTGAACTTCATTATGAGATGTATGAACTAGTGTAGACTAATGTGAACTTCATTATGAGATGTATGAACTAGTGTAGACTAATGTGAATTTAGTTAATGTGTTTACATGGAGATTAGGCTAGATACATGTAGGAAAAATTCTATAAATACCCATGTATTCTAGCCATTTGGAGCAAGTCAAGTTAAATGAAAAATATCATTTCTTCTCCATTCTTAAAGTGAGTTGTGAGTGTTTGAGTGATTTGTTGTCTTGCTCTCCCAAATTATTTTTTCCAACATTTGGCATCAGAGCCGGTGTGGTTGAAGACAACAAACTTGGAGAAAAGACGACGAATTCTAACGGAACACCATTCCAAGTTCCTATGCTTACAAAAGAGAACTATGGAAATTGGTGTATTCGAATGAAGGCCTTGCTTGGTGCCTATGATGTTTGGGAACCGGTAGAGTCCGGTGTTGATGAAGCAGAAGATGTCGTTGCCACAAATAAGAAGGATCAAAAGGCACTCACTCTCATCCATCAAGGTTTGGATGACAAGATGTTCGAGAAGGTTGCAAATGCAACAACCTCCAAGGAAGCATGGGATATTCTTCAAACTTCTTTTAAAGGTTTGGACAAAGTGAAAAAAGTTCGCCTCCAAACCTTAAGAGGAGAATTTGAATCATTGCATATGAAGGACAATGAATATGTTGTGGATTATATTTCAAGAGTTTTGGCTATTGTCAATCAAATGAAAAGATATGGTGAAGAGTTGAAAGACGATAGGGTCGTTGCAAAAATACTACGATCCTTAATTTAAAATTTTGATTTTATTGTTGTTGCTATTGAAGAGTCCAAAGACTTGGACACCATGACCATAGATGAGCTTTCGAGTTCTTTGCAAGCACATGAAGAGAAGTTGAAGAAACCGAAATAAGAATCGGTTGAACAAGTGTTGCAAGCAAAATTTTCTTTCAAGGAGGAAGATGAAAGGCGTGGCTCGCAACAAAGAGGCCGTGGAAATGGAAGAGGTCGTGGTAGAGGCGGTAGTCAACCACCTTCAAGTAGAGAAAATAAAGGCCAAGACTTTTATTCAAGAAGAGGTCGTGGAAGAGGGAAAGGATGGAGGCAAAATCAAGGAAGGTATGACAAATCAAATATTGAATGTTATACTTTTCATAAATTTGGTCATTTTTCTTGGAATGTAAAGATAACTTTGAAGAGAAAACTAATTTCGTGGAGAGAAAAAATGAAGATGAAAATGTTACCTTGCTTCTTGCATGCAAAGGAGAAGAAAGTGCCGAGAAGCACCAATGGTACCTTGATTCCGGTGCAAGTAGCCATATTTGTGGAAAGAAGGATTTATTTGTGGAACTTGAAGAGTTGAATTGTGGCACAATCACTTTTGGAGATTCTTCACGTGTTAAAATCAAAGGAAAAGGTACGATTTTAATTCGCTTGAATGATGGAAGTCATCAATTAATTTCTAATGTTTTATATGTGCCGGAGATGAAAAGTAACATTTTGAGTTTGGACAACTTTTGGAGAAAAATTATGACATTCATTTGAAAGATAAAAAATTGTTTATGAGAGATGAAAAAGGAAGATTGTTAGCTAAAGTTCCTATGGCTAATAATAAAATGTTCATTTTAAATCTTCAAATGATGTTCCAAGATGCTTACTTTTATGTGCCAAAGACTCATCTTGTCTTTGGCATATGAGATTTGGTCACTTGAATTTTGATAGCTTAAGGTTGATGAATAAAGAAAGCATGGTGAATGGATTGCCAAGCATTAATCATCCCAACCAACGTTGCAAAGGATGTATCTTTGGAAAGCAAGCTAGAAAAAGCTTTCCTAAAGAGTCTTTGACAAGAGAAAGATGCCCTTTGGAGTTAATTCACATGGATGTTTGCGGACCTATCAAGCCATCTTCACTTGGTAAAAGTAATTATTTTTTACTTTTCATTGATGATTTTTCTACAAAAACTTGGGTTTATTTTTTGAAGGCAAAATCATAGGTGTTTGAAACCTTTAAAAAATTCAAGAGGATGGTGGAGAAACAGAGTGGCTATCAAATTAAGTCACTTCGGTCGGACAATGGTGGAGAATTCACTTCAAATGAATTCAAAGTTTTTTGTGAGAAAAATAGAGTTCGCTATTTTTTAACCGTGCCAAGATCACCACAACAAAATGGCGTCATGGAAAGAAAGAACCGGACCATTCTTAACATGGTGAGGAGTATGTTGAAGAGCAAAAATATGCCAAAGGAATTTTGGGCTGAAGTTGTTGCTTGTGCGGTATACTTACTAAATCGTTGCCACACAAAACGTGTTCATGGAAAAACACCTCAAGAGGCATGGAGTGGTTTCAAGCCAAAAGTTTCTCACTTGCGAGTTTTTGGAAGCACTGCATATGCACATATACATGATGAAAAGAGGACCAAGCTCGATGACAAAAGTGAGAGGTATGTTTTTATTGGTTATGATCAAAATTCTAAAGGTTATAAATTGTATAACCCCAAAAATGGCAAGGTCACTTTAAGTAGAGATGTTGAGTTTGATGAAGATAGTGCTTGGGATTGGAAGACTAAAGAACAAGATTACTCTTTTAGTCCATTATTTGATGATGAAGAAGATGTGGAGCAACCTATCTCACCACTATCAACACCTCCGCCACAAAATCAAGAAGTGGAGGAATCAAGTTCAAGTTCAAGTGAAGCACCTCACAAGAGTAGAAGTCTCCGTGACTTGTATGAAAATACGGAAGTGGTAAGAAATGATTTATATAATTTTACTCACTTTTGTTTACTGGTGGATAGTGAGCCTATGAGCTTTGAGGATGCATTCCAAAATTATAAATGGAGAGATGCCATGGATGAAGAAATCAAGGCAATAAAAAAGAATGAAACATGGGAGTTGGTCACACTTCCAAAAGATAAAAGCACCATTGAAGTCAAATGGGTGTACAAGCTAAAGAAGAATTTCAAGGGTGAAGTAGAAAGGTACAAAGCAAGATTTGTAGCTAAAGGATACAAGCAAAAAGCCGGTATTGACTTTGAAGAGGTATTTGCACCGGTTGCTCGTTTGGAAACAATTCGCTTTGTCATTGCCTTGGCCGCCCAAAATCAATGGAAAATCCATCAAATGGATGTGAAGTCAGCCTTTTTGAATGATGTATTGGAGGAAGAAGTCTACATTGATCAACCTTTGCGCTATAAGGTTGAAGGACAAGAAAATAAAGTCTTGAAATTGAAAAGGGCTTTATATGGGCTGAAGCAAGCTCCGCGGGCTTGGAACAGTAGAATTGATAAATATTTTCAAGCAAATAATTTTTCAAAATGTCCACATGAACATGCACTTTATGTAAAAATGGTGACATTCTACTTGTTTGCTTGTATGTAGATGACTTGATATTTACAGGAAATAATCCTAAGATGTTTGAAGAATTCAAGGAAGCAATGGCTAGAGAATTTGAGATGACGGACATTGACTTAATGTCCTACTATCTTGGCATTCAAGTGCAACAAAGGAAGGATGGGATTTTTATTTCTCAAGGAGAATATGCAAAGGAAATTCTCAAGAAGTTCGAGATGGATAATTGCAATCCCGTGAGCACCCCCGTTGAATGTGGAGTTAAAATATCCAAGCATGGAGATGGAGAAAATGTAAATCCCATATTTTTCAAGAGTCTTGTTGGAAGCTTGAGGTACTTGACATGTACAAGGCCGGATATTCTTTATGGTGTTGGACTTGTGAGCCGCTTTATGGAAGCTCCTATTACCTCCCATCTAAAGGTAGCAAAAAGAATACTTCGGTACATCAAAGATACGCTTGATTATGGAATTCTTTATTCATCTTCTAAAGATTCTAAGTTTATGGGATATTGTGATAGTGATTGGGCTGGTGATATTGATGATCGTAAAAGTACTACTGGGTTTGTTTTCTTTCTTGAAAATTCTGCATTTACATGGAATTCTAAAAAAACAACCAATTTTTACTTTGTCAACTTGTGAGGCGGAGTATATTGCAGCTTGCTCATGTGTTTGTCATGCAATTTGGTTAAGAAGTTTGTTGGAGGAACTTCACCAACCACAAAAGGATGCCACAAAGATTTTTGTTGACAACAAGTCGGCTATCGAGTTAGCCAAAAATCCTATATTTCATGAAAGGAGCAAGCATATAGATACAAGGTATCACTTTATTAGAGATTGCATATCTAATAAAGTTGTGGAGCTTGAGCATGTGAAGTCGCAAGATCAAATTGTGGATATTTTCACCAAGCCATTGAAGATTGAAGTTTTTCAAAAGCTAAGGATGGCGCTTGGAGTGATGAAACAAGCTTAAGGGGGGATGTTAAAATTATAATAAACTTGTCTCCATTAGTTCACATTTATATTAAATATGTTTAGATTAGTTCATATTAGTATGAGATGTATGAACTAGTGTAGACTAATGTGAACTTATTATGAGATGTATGAAGTAGTGTAGACTAATGTGAACTTTATTATGAGATGTATGAACTAGTGTAGACTAATGTGAATTTAGTTAATATGTTTACATGGAGATTAGGCTAGATACATGTAGGAAAAATTCTATAAATACCCATGTATTCTAGCCATTTGGAGCAAGTCAAGTTAAATGAAAAATATCATTTCTTCTCCATTCTTAAAGTGAGTTGTGAGTGTTTGAGTGATTTGTTGTCTTGCTCTCCCAAATTATTTTTTCCAATAAAAGGCTGATGACCCCGATTGGAAAAACGACAAACACGGCGAGATTATTTTTTGCCCCCAACTATCAAAGTCCTTCTTTTTCAGTCATTTCTTATACAGTTGATTAAATAAAATCTTATTCGAAATTCTCGTTCAATAAATAAAAATTAAAGATAAAATCAGAACTCGATCTCCCCGGAGAATATGGATGTCGGAGCTAATTCCGGCCAAGTCTATAAGTAACGAAACTGGAGGAAAGAAAAGGAAAAGGAAAAGAAAAAGAAAAACAAGAGAAAAGAAAATATATGAAAATAGAACTTTATAAAAATGTTATAAAAAAAAAATATCAACATTCTCTTTGTTTCTTTCTCTCCTAGAGAGGGTGCCATACACTCTCTTCTGCCACATCAGCACTAATGGTACCATTTAAAAAAGTTCAGGACGGGTAATAGGATCCCTGCAAAAATAAAGTGTATAGTTGAAAATCTGACTATCGGTCAAGGGGGTGAAGGAATATGATCTTCTTTATTGATTCTTAATGACTTACATGTATCACGACCCAAAATCCCATCCTGGTCGTGATGGCGCCTCTCGTGAGGACAAGGCAAGCCAAACCAATACAACTGCTCTTAAACAGTTAAACCATGTAGTTTAAAACAAGGATAAATAAACAACAAGGTAGTTCGGAATATATATATATATAGTACCATCCCGACTACAGCCCTCAGATCGGGGTGTCACAAAGTCATGAGCCACTACTGAAGGCCTAATAATAATAAACTATTACAATATCTTAAGTACAATTGTTTGAGAGAAGCAAAATCAACAAAAGAAAAGAGTTACGGGGCTGCGGACGCAAGCAGCTACCTCGTAATCTCCGAAGCTCCGGTTCAGCAGTAGTAGTCAGTATCTCGGAGCGGGACCGCTAACACCTGAATCTGCACACGGGGTGCAGGGAGTAAAGTGAGTACTTCCAACTCAGTGAGTAATAAATGTAAATAAAGACTGAAGGTAAGAAATCACATAATGCACAATAAAACATCATTAAAATGGTAACCAAGTGTAAAGTCAAGTAGAAACTCCTTTCAAATACATGCCCCTCGGGCTTAACATCATTTACAACAGTAAAACCTTTTCAAAATCCGGTTACCAGTTGTCATTGTTACCAACTGTAACCTACAGTTGCCATTGTTACCAACTGTATTATCATTAGTTACCGGTTGTCATTGTTACCAACCGTAACCCTACAGTTGAGAAAAACCCTAGGTCCTTCTCTTTCACAATTCGTGAATTTACGATGTGATTAAGCATAGAAATTACAATCTAAGAGGGATTTAGGGCATAGAATACTTACCCGTTGGTTTACTTGGGATTCCCTCTTTATTTATTTCCAACTTCACTTAAATCTTCTTCTTGAAAGCCCCCAAGTGTTTCTAAGGTGTTGTAATCTTCCTTCCTTGCAAGATTTATCACGAAAATCTACCTTGCTTGCGTGTTTGGGGTTGATTTTTCAGTGGTTCTTTGTGTTTGTAGTTGCTCTCTTTCGTGGATGTGTGTTTTGGACCTCAGAAGAGTAAAAAGGGACCCTAGGTCCTATTTATATTAGCTTAAAATCAAACAAAAGTGTTGAACCCAACCATTTTCGCGACCCCTTAGCTGATCTCCTTTCTTTCTTTTACAAAGATTACTCTAACTTTTTCATACGAAGTCCGATTTGGACGATTCTTTTTGCTACGCTCCGTAATTTCAAGACGGAGCTAATTCTTCAAACGAAATTGAATTTGGAGGTCGTTTACTAATTCTAATATCCATTACACCAGAAAGTATGAAGTTAACGCTTTATAAAGCGACGAATTAAGTCCCGTTAACCATTCAAAATTCACCCGAGACCCCCGGGACTTTATCCGAACATGCACACATGTTCTATAACCTCATTAAAACTTGTTCCAATCTTTGGAACACTAAGATGAACATCGATTTATTAAATTTGTATTGAAACCAATTCTATGAACTTCAAGGATCCTCAATTCGATCCTTCGATCCGAACCCGACCAAACGATGTCCGAACGGTCTGAAAATTTGCACGCAAGTCCAAAATCACATAAGGAACCTACAGCAACTTTCGGAATTTCATTCCGACTTCCGGATCAAAATTCGACCTATCGACCGGAAACTCGAACTTCCTCGATTCAAATTTAGTGTTATTCGAGGTCTATCAAATATGTTCCGGTCACTCGTCTAAGTCATATATTCTCTCCCGAAGCTAGTCGAGTCGTCGGAATTGAAATCCGAACCCTCTAACTCATAAGTCAATCCACGGTTGACTTTTGTGACTTAGACTTTTCATAAATGAGACCATGTGTCTCATTTCTTTTCAATTCACTTCGAGTACATTTTACTCGACTTAATTTCACATAATATAAATAATGAAATGAATTCGGGGCAATAAAGTGAGTCATCACAACATGATCCCTATTTATAGTGCTAGAATACAAATCAAAGACCACTAATTTAGGCACAATTATAGGGATTATTATGGGAACTAAATCAAATCAATGGAAGATATAAATAATAAAAGATACTTTCTTAATATAAAATATATTCTCCTAATATAAAATATACTTTCCTAATATAAAATATATTCTCCTAATATTTTATATTAGGAAAATATATTCTCCTAATAGGGGGTACTTATGCATTTTCCCTTTATAAAATGGGATTCTTTATGAGAAATTAGTAAAATTCCTTACGAGTTGTGGAAAAGTTATCCTCTGACCTGATATTTTTTAAAATATGGCAGCCTAGGTATCTTTTCAAAGTTATATAGCCTGATCCTAAGAAGCAAAAAGGTGTGAATAAATTAAAATTATAATGAAGCCTAACAAAATTGGAAATTCTTATGGCGAAAATTTATACTGGAAGTTCAAAACTATGTTGCACTTCTGACTCTGAAAAGTTATTTTGCTTCGGATCTTCTAGTCATTTGTGTAGCTGTTTTTGAATAATAACTCCTTTTCTATTAATTTGAGATATTTTTGTAGAAGTTAAAATTGCTTATATTTTAAAAAATTTATTTTGGTATTTGAATATGAAAGATATAAAAAACAATGATTTATATGGAAGTCAAGTTTCTTTCATTTTAAATGATTTATGCTTTACTTGAGGTACCATGAATTATGATATTCTGTTTGTGGATCTTCCAATGTAATAGATGGATACAGTAATGTTACTTAAATCATTGATTCAAAAGAAGAAAAGATGCACTAATAATTGTGTGATCATTTTTTGATGGGGTGTTGTGGTATTTGATATGCCTGGCAATTGTGCTAATTAAGTAACTTTTTGACGAGTATTCTGCTAGGAATTAAAGATAATATTTATATTAATTAATTGTGATTGTCAAAGTGCAATAGCTATTGTAAGAAAAAAAAATAAATGAAGAGTAGACACATTCGATTGGGACATAATGTGATAAAGTAACTACTGAGAGATAAAATTATTTGCATAGATTATGTGAAATCAGAAGTGAATTTGGTCGATCCTCTAATTAAACCTTTGAAGCAAATTAATATCTGAAACATCAAGGGGAATGAGACTTTTGCCAAATTGAGATATATCATCAATGATAGTGACTCCATCTATGTGATTGGAGATCACATGAAATAGATTCATATTAGTAATAACAAGTCATTAGTTGATCAAATGTGCACTATTAAATTATGTCTCTTCCTATAGTATGTGTATAGTGCTAGACTACAAGGAATGAGAGGTTGAATAATTAAATTCTTAATCCAATCTACAATATTTTATAGGTGGTGCATTGTTCTGCAAAATACACTTGATGGATGGACCTATACGAGTGTGGAGCGGGGCTGTTCCAATGAAATTTGTGACAAAATTTCTAAAGCACCTACGAAAATCAAGCGCGCGCATGACCTAATGATAACCACAAGAATTTTAGGGTTGTAATATGATGAATAAGATCCCTAGGTTGAGTTATCATTATTGTTGATATATCTCAAATTGTCAAAAGTCCCATTCCCCTTGATGTTTCAGATATCAATTTTCTTCCCAAAAGGTTTAGTCAATTGGCCAAATTCACTTCCAACTTCACATAATCTTTGAAAATAATTCCATCTCTCAGCAACCGCTTTATCACATTGTGTCTCAATCGAATGTGTCTACTCTTCTCATTAAATGATTTATTTTTAGCAATAGTTATTGCAGCTTGGCAATCATAATGCATCAACCCAGAAGGTATGTTAATTCCTAGTGGAATACTTGTCAAAAGGTTTTTTTAACCTCTTAGCCTCGTTGCCAGCCAATTTCAATGCCACAAGCTCAGACTCCATGATAGATCTAGTTATTATTGTTTGTTTAGCTGATTTTCATGCCACAGCACCCCACTAAAGGTGAACACATAAACACTAGTGGAAGATCCAGTTAGTATCATCATAACCTTCTAAACAGTGGAAAATCCACTGTATTTGATACCATAATTTATGGTATGTTTCAAATATTTCATTACTCTTACTAATTCATTTCAATGATCGTGACTCGGGTTTTGGGTTTTAAGTATATCAACTCAATCTATACATAGCATGTGCAATATTAGGTCTAGGAAAATTCTTTTCAAAATTGTCAAATTTTTTAAGAATTCTTTCGACATAATGTTCTTGAGTCAAAATCATGCTTTACCATCTTTTATAAATTTCATGTCTAAAATAACACTAGTTTCTCCCATCTCTTTCATCTGAAAAGTAGAAGAAAGAAAAAAATTTATTTTATGTACCAAATCAAGACTAGAACTAAAAATAAGCATGTCATCCACATAAAAGCAAATAATAACACAATTACCATTTACTCATTTTCTATAAACACATTTATCTAATTCAATTGATGAAAAATCATCATTAATCAATACTTGATCAAATTTTTCATGCCACTATTTAGGTGCTTGCTTTTATCAACACACTTGTAAAATAGTGGATATGATATCTCAAAAGGAAGTGTCCAGATATATTCATATTTTCTGAAAGTGCCCAGATTTAGTGTCTTTATTATTTCATACAATAATGAGTCATTATTCCATATTTATAATTGTTAGACCTTTACTCACTCATTAGAACCTCTTAATTCCATTCATCTATACATACACATATTCTTTCCTTTTGTGAGGCTAAGTATACGAAATAAATCTTTGTTAGTTTCTGCTCCTAATTTTATATTAGAAGAGCTTGTTGAATCCTGGGGATATATCCAAACCGGTGAAATAACCTTAAGAACGGTGTGTTTGACGCGCCTAAAGCTCTGAAGAATTCACTATAGATTTCGTGATCAAGTATTTTCTGTAGGATTTACGACAATTCATTCACATTGAGGCCATCTGAATTTCGATGTGATTTTTATACGTAAAATTACACCATCATATTTTAATTAGTTTTTCTATAGCTGATACCCAAAGCGTTCTGAAATGACTGCCATTTGCATTACTTTATTGAATTTTATATTATTACCTTTAGTAACAACAATCATAATTATTCAGATATTAATTATTTAGTATTTATACTTAAGTACATTTTAATACTTAAATGTGTATGTAGATTCGGATATCTCAATCAAAATAAATCCAAAGAAGCCCTTAAAACAAGCTTAAATTGAGCTACATGATTCTTGATAATTCATATTATCGATCTTAACTTGCTGGAATTCAGATGTTATATTGGTTAGAAGTTATATGATTCTCTTAATCTATTGAGAGAATTAATCACAGCTTTGTCATCTGCCTGTTTCTTCTTTATGATTTGTTTGATTGACTATTGCAATAGTATTGTATTGCTTTTGATTTGTACTGAATTTCTTTGTTCCGTTCTAAAAAGAAAATTATGTAACATTTTTTTTGACTATGTTTAATAAAAATACATTTTTATGTTATGAAATTATTTATTTTAAATTTTTTATTTATCCTTAATAACGTGCATTACGATAAGACTAGAAATTCCAAAAATAGTGATTGGTGCCCTACTGTTACGTCGTTATCAATCAATATGTCATTCTTTGTCTTTATTTTTCTCTACTGTTTTCTTCGTATTCACACTGATAAGTTTCAACATTCTCACCACCGACAATTTCTTTTTCCTTTTTAATTTCTTTTTCTCTACTGCCTCTTCTACCTCGAGCGTTATATTTTTTGCCCTTTATTAAAGAGCGCACTTTCTTCACCCTTTATATTAAGACTTGATAATGGCTTCTCCAAGTCTTCTTCGTTGGCCAATAAATTTTCCAACTCTGATAAAGTTGGTTCGGTGGCCCATCCACGTGTGGCTATGATGATCCCTTTATATTCCGGCTTTAGGCCATGAATGATAATTCTCTTCATTCTTGCTTCCTTGATAGCATTTTCAGGATCCAACTTCGATATCTCATCACACAAAGATTTAACCTTTGTGAAATATTGGTTGATGGACATATCCCGTTGCGAAATCGACAAAAGCTCATTTTCAAGCCTTTGTAATCTCGCATCATTTTTCTTTGTAAATATAGTTGCCAACATGTCCCAAGCTTCTTTGGGAGTTTTGGCGTTCTTGATTCGCTGCAAGAACTCATCATCCACCGAGACCGTGAGAGCATACATAGCCTTTCCAGCCTTGACATTCCAGCTTTTTGCTGCTTCAACATCTTTTGGTGCCTCCGCATCTGAGCCACCAACGATTTCCCATAGCTCCTGACCGATGAAATAATATTTCATCCTTGTGCTCCACGAGTCATAGTTGCTAGCATTGAGCTTCTCAACGCTATTGAGGGAACTTGAAAAATCCGCCATAGACTCGAGCTAGTGAGTTGTTGCTGAAAGACCTTTTCTTGAATTACGGCCACTCTTGATCGACCCGCTCTGATACCAATTGTTGAACACAATCGGTTGCTCACAACTTGAGAGTTTTATTATTGAAAACTCAAGAACAACCTTGATCTTACAAATATTTTTCTCACAATGTTTTTTTCTTACTCACACTTAGCAACTTATTTGTTGCTACACTCTTATTTTTGCTCTCACTCTCCTATTTTTCTCACTTTGTTTTCTTTGTTTTTGCTTGATGGTTTGGCAAATGAATTGCCTCCTATTTATACTAGTTTCTTAGGGACTAACTAGCAAATAAAATTTATTATACAAGTCCCTCTATATTTATAAATTAGTCCCTAACCTAGAATTTTCTTCCAACTACCTAGTTCTAGAATTTATCTAGATAAATCTTCTCTAGATTTTTCTCCTAGCTTTTTTATCTTTACATTATCTAGAAGACTTCTTACTCTAGAATTCTCTCCCAAAAAATCTTCAAATAAAGTTGGTAATGGTTAAATAATTTAACAGTCAGTTCTACTTATAGGGAAACTCCAATAAAAGAGCCCTTCTCAATGGAAAGAATAAAGAAATGAAGATAATCAAGTAGCTAATAACCAAGATCGATTAAATAGAAACAATAACACTAATCAACAAATAATAGGGTCCATCAATTCCTAAATTTTTGTGTTTAATAACAACCTATAACTGAAAGAATAAAAGAAAAAACAACATAAATATCATAAAGCATATCAATCCTGGTTGTTCTTTTATGTATTGACAGTCACCTCTATTCATCTCTTCCTCGGGAAAATGGTTAAAGAAATCCTTCACTAAGTTATTCATCCCTTTTTAGTGTTTCATATCATCATACTAAACAAAAACTAAGAAGCCTCTAACTTCTAAATTATCAAAAGGCCCATGCTCAAACTTTACTCCTATAACAATTTTTGTACAAAAATGCAAACATACATGCAAATAAATTGTACTATTAGATATAAATATTTCATTAGCCAATTACAAAATTATCTCTTCATAAATTGTTTCTCTTTCTAACTCTCAAAACAGATAAAATTTGAGGAATTGCATTTAATAATACAATATGGTCCAAATTCATTTACACAAAAACGTATTGTAATATGAGTCAACATTCTTATTGATTAACTTAATGTTTTATTGAGATAAATAGGTTAGGGATCTGGTAGCATTGGACTTAGTGTGATTACGTGAATTATGCCACAGATGATTCTTGAATTTATGCGATCACTTCTTAGTATGACTATGTCCATCTTCACTGAAAGAAGATAATTGCTTGCCTTGTTTCATTGATTTTCCAAACATATATACAAGGGGAAGGTAATCTTCCAAGCCATGATTCTAGGCTAGATACTAGGAGCTAATTATAAGATAATTACAAAACATATATACAAGGGGAAGGTAATCTTCCAAGCCATGATTTTAGGCTAGATACTAACTACTTTACAAAATTGAATATATATCCATATATTCAAACACACCCCCGCAGTCGTAGCGGGAGGATCACGAATGCTAAGACTGGATCGGAAATCATCAAACAGTTTTATACGGGGAAGTCCCTTCGTAAAAATATTCGCAATCTGATATCAGGAGGGAACATGAAGGACCCGAATTTCACCCTTTTTTACTTCTCTCGAACAAAATGAATGTCCATCTCAATGTGTTTGGTGCGTTGATGTTGCACTGGATTACCCGATTAGATGGCACTCACATTATCACAATATACCAAGGTAGCTTTGAACAGGACAATGTAGTTCAAGTAATAAATTCCTAATCCAACAAGAGTCCGAAACTACATTAGCAACGCCGCGGTACTCGGCTTCGGCACTAGAATGGGACAAAGTGGGTTGCCGTTTAGACGACCAAGAGATCAAATTGTCACCAAGAAATACACAGTAACCAGATGTGGACCGTCTGGTATCTGGACATCCACCCCAATCAGCATCCGTATAAGAGACTAGCTTATCAAAGGAGGATGGATACAAGTGGAGACCAAATGATAGTGTACCCTGCAAGTAGCGTAGAATACGCTTAAGAGCAGTCATATGCTCAACTCTAGGATCATGCATGTGGAGACACACCTGCTGAACTGCATAAGAAATGTCAGGTCTAGTAAAGGTAAGATATTGTAGAGCACCGGCCAGACTGCGATACTTAGTGGGGTCTTCGTAAGGAGAGTCCTTAGAAGCACTAAGTTTAGGTTTGGTGTCGACAGGTGTATGACAAAGGCTGCAGTTAGACATGCCAACTCTATCAATAATCTCCGTAGCATACTGTTTCTGAGACAAGAACATACCATTAGCATGACGAGTTACAGCAATTCCCAAAAAATAGCTTAAAGGACCAAGGTCCTTCATAGCAAACTCGGCACCCAAAAGAGAAATAAAATGCTGCCGAAGGCGATCAGATGACGTTGTAAGAATGATATCATCAACATATAACAGAATATAGGCCATATCTGC
>MCJB01053010.1:0-21109 GCA_002018475.1 Nicotiana obtusifolia
AGATGTCGAGAGAATATGTGGAGCGTGTTTTGAGTGTAAAAGAGATAAGTCTAGGTCTAATAATCATGGTTTGTATACTCCCTTACCCGTTCCTACTAGTCCTTGGGTAGATATCTCGATGGATTTTGTGATGGGGCTGCCGCGATCTAGGGGAGGTCATGATAGCATTAGAGATAATAATATATCTCTAATAATTTAATATGTTCTTCTTGTGTTTTAGAAAATAATAATATATCATCTATATATACAATACAATTTTCTAATTGATTAAAATAATTGTCCATAAAATGTTGATATCTACCTGGTGCATTTTTATATCCAAAGGGTAATACATTCCATTCATAAAATCCTTGTGGTACTGTAAAGGCTGTTAATTGTTTAGATTCTTCTTCTAGTTTTAGGTGATAGAATCCTGATTTACAGTCAAATTTACTAAAATAGTTATAGCCTTGTATTTGTCTTACTTTTAGTATTTTATTTAGTATTGGGTAATTATATGTTTTATCTTCTATATCTCCCATATTTATTTCTAATTCCATATTTTTCATAAGTCCTGTATATGTTTCACTAGTTTCTGAGTGGTGATCTTCTATGGTAATATCTGAATCTACGTCGTTTACTTCTTCTATTTTTACTTCTTGGTCCTCTAATTGTATTTGTGTTTTAAATTTTTCTATTTCTTCTGCTAATTTTCTTTCTTGTTCTTCTTCTTTTCTTTTTGCTTTTTCTTTTAGCTTGTCTTCATATATTTGTTTTAACATTGCTAGTTCTTTTTCTAACTCTATTATTCTGGTATTTTTTACTTCTTCTATTTTTTGTATATCTTTTTTCGTTTGTTGTCTAATTTTTTCAATTTCTTTATTTCTATCAATTTCCTCATTTTCTTTTGTTAATCATACCATAGCTGTTAAACTATCTTCTATCTTAGCTGATTCCTTTTCTGGCATTAAGTATAATTGGTCTCCTATTTTCTTATATCTTCTTCCTAAATTAGAGTGTATTATAATTATTTCTACTCCTTCTTGGCTTCTATATGTATTCTCACTTACTGCATATTCTTCCTTGTTCATTTTATATTTATCTCAGAATTGACAAGTATATCTGTTAATATTTTATTTATTTATTAATAGATAATGGTTAAAATTATTTTTATATTCATTGAACTGTTTAAGAGAATCTTGCCTACACTTTTCCCTTAATGAATAATTTCTTTTTGTCAAAGTAATCCATTTTATTATTTTTCTTTTATAATCTAAAAGATTCCATCTATGATGATTATGGAAACTAAGTGATCTAAACGAAGGGTGTTTTTTCATTCTCAGTTCTTAATATATATATATATATATATATATATATTTTACCATTTTTCTTTTTCTTTTTAATAAATAGCTCTGATACCAATCTGGGGGTGCGGAATTCATTCTATTATTTTTTAATTCTCAGGAAAGGCTTTTTTGTAGTATTCTTCTTTTAGTGGTATTAATCTTCTTATTTCTTTAATGGTTTCATTAATAAATTCTAAATATTCTATATCATGTGTTCTAAGGTATTCTGATATATTATCTGAAAGTAATTTTTCTAATAAATCTTGTGTTCTCATAGTTTCCATCCAGTATTCTAGATATTCGTAATTTATATTCATTAATCTGAATAGATATCTGAGTCATATAAATCTATATTATATAGTATGTCAAAATCATACCATTGTTGTATGGTAGATTCTATTATTTCTTCCATAATTAATAAGTCAAATATTTTTTCTTTAATATCATTATTAAGTTTTCTAAGTAGGTATAGTACCAGTATCTTATATTGTTGATTGTTATCCAACAAATAAGTATTCATCATTTTTATTAATTCTAAACATTTATTCCCTCTAATCTCTATATATGTTATGCCAGTTTTATCATATTATATTAAAGTTATAATGAGCATCTCATTTAGTCACTACCATACTTTTTTCGGCTTCAATCATCTACCCTAGCAGCGCCTCAACACTGTGTACTCCCTCTTAACACGGCCGCCTTGCCTTTTCGGTTTCCACCTTAGGACGGCATAGCCTGGGCTTGACTACTCTCAGCCTACTTACTCATATGGCAAACTTACTAAAGATGTTCAGTAAAACAATACTATAACATGATTAAATTAATATAACATTTAAGAGATTATCAGAAATATAAACGTTTAGCTATTCATAATGATAAATGAACATACCTCTGTAGGTAGATTTTCTTGTGTAGTATTTGAAGTAGTTTGTGATATATGCTCCATGTATGATGACCAAAGTAGTTTATTTCTAAGTATTTGTTTTACAAGAGTGAGGGGTCAGAGAGATTGGAGAGGAGAGCAAATTTTTTGCCCGTGAAGGCTTCTTGGGGCTTGCTTCCTCCGTCTCTTCTATTTATACAAGAAAAAGTTATTAACAAAAAGTCCTAAGTGCCCTTTAACTTTACAGATGGGCGGTTCTAATTAAAAGTCAAAAAAGTAAAAAGTTAACCGTCCTTTTCTTTACACTTGGAAGATTGAAAATTAAAGATCAAAAAGCAAAATACTATACTATTTTTGGCTTTATTACATAGCTGTCTTTTTTATGTCGTTTTCCTTTGCTTTATGTCGCTTTCCCTGCAGTGTATTTATTTCTTCGCAGATCTTCCTTCTTCTTTCTTCTTTCCTCCTTTTCCTTCTTTTGTTTTTTCTTCAATTACTCCTTTGCAGTAGTTTTTCAACTTTCATTGAATTCTTCATTTACTTCTTTGTAGCAATTTTCCTTCTTTGCAGTAGTAACCTTCTTCTTTTGTCTTTTGTCTTCGTGTAGTATCTGGCCATTATTTTCTTCTTCTTCTTTAATTCTCTTCTAACTTCTCATCTTCTTTTTCCTTCCTCTTTTCTTTTATTGATATTGGTAGTTGTAGAATCACTCCATGTTGAATTCTGGAATATTAGAAAAACAAACGATTTATAATAATTATGAACATTATAGGACAAACAGAACCCCATGGAATAAACAATCAAAATGGGATAAACAATTGTATAAAAAATGGATACCTAGAAAATCAATAGAACAATATAATTTCCTAGACTTAGATTGCGTAGAAGATATAAATAAAACAATCCAACTTTGGAGTGGTTATATGTCAAAACAATTAATAGATAATAAAATAACAATAACTGATGCACCAGAATATATAGAAAGAACCCTGTTAGGAACAGTAAAACTATGGATGCAAAATATGACAGATGAAAGTAAAAATATGTTACGCAATAACAAGAAATCAACCAATGAACCCATAACTTCACCAATAGAAATATTACATAAATATGAACTAGGAATAAGAAATGAATTTAGTAGCATGCCAACAGAAACAGAGGAACAAGAGAAAGATAAAAAGATGTATAGAAATTTAATGAATAAATTAGCCATCTGTAATATGTGTTATTTGGATGAATATACTTGTGCATTTAGAGAATACTACTACAAAGGAACATATACAGTAGATGAAAATAAAGAAATAAGAAAACTATATTATACTAAACTACCAGAACCCTTCAGTTCAAAAATTATAACAGATTGGAATGACGCAGGATTAGCAGATACCTTAGGAGCTAGAATAAAATTTATACAAAAATGGTTTGTAGACTTGTGTGAAAAGCATAAAGAAAATATGAAAATGGAAAAAATACTGATAAAAAACTTAGCCTGTTGTAAAACAAAAGTAGCACCCCAATTTGATTGCACAGATAAATACTACAAAAAGAAGTCACGAAAATATAAGAAAACACCTTATAGAACAAAATACAAGTATAAAAAACCTAGAAAAAGATACTACATAAAAAATTATAAACATAAAAGACCACATAAACAAAAGAAAACTTTATCTGAATGTAAGTGTTATAATTGTGGAAAACTAGGACACATAGAAAAAAATTGTAAAATACCTAAAGATCCAAAGAAAAAGCAAATAACTAAAATTATAATAGAAAATGATGACTATACCCAATTAGATTATATAGACTATGAAATAGAAAGTGAAGATAGTATATATGAATTATCCGAAACTGAAACTACAACTGATATAGATGAAGAAGATATAGGATATGACTGAAAGTGATATACAAATAATAAAACAAAAGAATATCAATATGAGGAATCATATGAACAAAAAATAATCTTCGATAATAATATGTTTGAACAAATAAAAGGTAAAGAACTAGACTTAAGAGTAGATAAAATTCTAGACGTACCTATAATAAAATTATTAGAGAAATTCATACACATTATAGAAATATCAGGTATAAGTTTAAGTAAAAAGAAAGCAGAAATAATGAAAAATCAAATAGAATTCTTAGGAATACAAATAGATAAAAATGGAATAAAAATGCAAACTCATATAGTACAAAAAATAATAAATTCAGAAGAAACCCTTGATACAAAAAAGAAACTACAATCTTTTTTAGGACTAGTTAACCAAGTACGAGAATATATACCTAAACTAGCAGAAAATATAAAACCATTACAGAAAAAATTAAAGAAAGATGTAGAATATCACTTTGATGATAAAGATAAATTACATATACAAAAAATAAAAACTATGTGTACTAAATTACCAAAACTATACTTCCCTGACGAAACTAGAGAATTTATATACATAGTTGAAACAGACTCAAGCAACCATAGTTATGGAGGAGTACTTAAATATAGATATATAAATGAAAAAATAGAGCACCATTGTAGATATCATTCAAGATCATATACTGAACCACAATTAAAATGGGAAATAAATAGGAAAGAATTATTTGCTTTATATAAATGTTTATTAGCCTTTGAACCATATATTGTGTATAGCAAATTTATTGTGAGAACAGATAATACTCAAGTTAAATGGTGGTTAACCAGAAAAGTACAAGACTCAGTTACGACGAAGGAAATACGAAGACTGGTACTAAATATTCAAAATTTTACATTCACAATAGAAGTAATAAAAACTGATAAGAATGTTATTGCAGATTACATATCAAGAGAAAGGTACACAGACAGATGATGTACCAGAAACAACTACTGGAGACATATATACAATCCTTTCCAAGTTATCTATACAAATAGATGGCATGGGAAGAAGATTGCAAAATCTAGAAGAAGCTAGTAGTCAGTAGCATGACTATAAACATGCGGAGCTACAAAAGGAAACTAGCAGTCAGCAGCATGACTTAAAACATGCGGAACTAGAAGGAGACGTTGGGAAACTCCAAAAAACCCATAACAATATTGTTAATGCAGGTACGGCAAGCAGCTCATCTACAAGGCCACCTACAAAACCAAAAAATAATAACCTCAATAAACTATTTGAAAAACCATACACCACAGTACCAAAAAATCCAGTTACAGTACAACCCCAAACCTCTACCTATTCCGAAAGCTTAAACCATACTAAGAAAATCTATAACCATATATCTCGTACCTATATAGAAAACATGTATAAATTACAAACATTTCTAAACCTAAACTCGAGATCCAAAAATACCACTAACCCAGAAAGAGATTATATTACTTCACACCTACAAAGACATAATAAACTTATTGCTTTACCAGGCACTAACCCAAACCTAGTAAATACCTGTTACAACTATGGATTACTAAGTACTGTATATACCTCTACAGGAGAAGAAATAGCAACTATGACGGAATTATATAAAGTATTCACTACGTACAAAAGAATTACCAAAGGAACGTTTTTCTATATAAAATTCTACACTGCCCCAGCAGAAATACTATATGATGAAATAAAACCTATTATACAAGTTGTCAAGATTGGACTCACTTCCTTGTAAAAAATGTGATGATGCACAACATGTTGCTTATTTGTTCATTGCTAATGTATTAAATTTGCATGGTGTGTCTCGAACTATTGTTAGTGATAGGGATGCTAAGTTTTTGAGTCACTTTTGGAAGTGTTTGTGGGGTGCTCTTGGCACCAAACTTTTGTTTTCTACATCACATTATCCACAGACTGATGGTTAAACCGAGGTTGTTAATCGAACCTTGGGAGCTCTTCTTCGAGCTTTGACCAAAGGGAAGTCCGGCACTTGGGCTGACCGATTACCTATTATGGAGTTTGCATATAATAGAACTGTTCATCGCATGACTAGCATTACTCCATTTGAATGTGTTTATGGTTTTAATCCTTTGATACCACTTGATCTTGTTCCTTTGCCGAGAGATGCAGTTATTAGCGTTGACGGAGAAAACCGGGCAGCTGCGTTGCTCGAATTGCATGCTAAGGTGAGGAAAACTTTGGAGGATGCTTATGAAAAGGTAGCGGTCAAGAAGAATAAAGGAAGGAAGAAGCTGGACTTAAAGAAAGGTGACTGGGTTTGGGTGCACTTCCGAAAGGAAAGATTTCCGAACCATAGGAAAGGAAAGTTAGCTCAGCGGGGAGATGGACCATTTCAAATGTCGCAGAATATCAATAACAACTCTTATGTTATGGACTTCTCTAGTAGCATTGCTTTCGGACATGACGGTGCTTTGATTTCGAAGACGAAATTCTCTCAAGAGGGGGAGAATGATGCAAATAAATTTGATCAAGTGTTATCAATGCCATCTACAAACAAGACAAGAAAAGGCGTTGGTTAGCCTTGGAGAAGAGCCAAGCGTCCATAAATCTTACTATGGACGAATGTTGTGTTGAAGATGTACATTTGTGTTTATGTTGTATTATCGTGTAGCTATTGAAGACATTAATTCTTATTTCTTATTTGTTTGGTCCTGCGTGACTATTCTTTAAATTAGCCAAATTGTGGCCATTTTGTTAATTAGTTGTTTCCTTTAACTTGTCCAATTTTGGTGTGATTCAAAATTGAATCTGTTCCTTTGTTTGATCGAACAGTTTGCAAGACCATTGTTGTCTTGAGGGTTGTTCGTATAGTATAGGTACTCCGTGACTTCATCAAGAAGGTAAGTAGACTAGTTCCTACTTGTTGTCTTGATAGTTCATTGAGCGTCTTACTTCTATCTTTTGTTTTCTTGTTTTCGCTTTTTATATTGCATCAAAGTGCTCATATGAAATTATGCACGCAAAAAAAAAAAAGATAAGAAAAATAAATATGTGTATATTTATATAATTATGGAGCTGCGAAGAAAATTAGAGAGGTGTTTAAGGTGGTTCCATATTGGGAACTAGATGCCAATGCGGCTATGGGATTTGAAAAGAAACAAAGTGTAAAAAGAAAAGAAAATGTGATTAGTGTTCAAGGAGGATGTAGTCACTTATATCTAAATACTTATCCGACCCTTCCTTAAACCTACATTACAAGCTTAAAAAGTCCTTATGGGATCTCCAACCGAGCGTTCTAGAAGTAAGCGACGAATTAAAATAAGGGCAAGCCTATGGTATGGTATGTGGTAACACTTGAAATTCTTTTCTGAGAGTGAGTGTATTTGCGAATTAGTCCCTTTGTGTTGTCATTATAAATATTGTGATTTTGGGACTTTCATTCTAGTGAGGGCACAGGAACTGCGAGGTTGAACAGAAGTTGTGTTTTTGAGTAAAACATAAGTGCACTCAGCTGAGGGTAGCATTTAGTCACGTTATCTGAGGCTCAAAGTTCACAAGTTGATTAGTTTTCCTTGAATATATCGATGATTCAGGAAGGGTAAAGCATTCGGAGATGCATGCTTGAAACACTATCAACAAACACTGTCCATGGTCACTATTGTTTCATGTCTTGTAAATGGAGTCTAGAATATGATAGTGTCGTCTTAGTTGCTTGAGGACAAGCAAGAGTTTAAGTTGGGGGGTGTTCATGTGCCGGAGAATTTCGGCTCATTTTAATACTAACTGCTTAGATTTTAACTTGTTGTACATGCAATTTCCCTAGGTACTTATGTAATTTTAGTGTTTTTGCAGCGTATGAGATGAAAGGACGTAAGAGCATGGAAAAGAGTTCAAAAAGCCACAAAAAGACAAGAAAAGAGCAGAAAAGCATCGCAGAGGTGAATATGCTATCGCAAATATCACATGCGAGCCGCATACTTCGCATCAAGATCGCAGATCAAGACAGAATTCTGGGAAAAATTTCATGTCAAGAATGCGGTAGCATATGCGATTGCATAACTTGTCTGCTAGTCGCAAATTGCACATGGAGATCGCAGACCAAAACAGAATCCTGGGCGTAGTTCAGAGTCAGAAATGCGGTCGCATCTGCGATCGCATAACATGTTTGCGAGCCGCAGAAGCAACCGCAAACCAAGCATGAAGTCAACTGGAGGAAGAAAATGCGATGCAAGATGCGGTCGCATTTCTACAATGCGGACCACGAACCATGAATGTGATGAAGGCAAACCTAGGGTTGAAATCTACGACAGACGTGTCAAAATTGCGGACCACATTTCTGTTATGCGACAGAAATGCAGTTGCATTTTTGACTTCAGGGCAGATTAGTCCGAACTTCGCCTCGATTTTTGGGCCTCTATAAATAGGTCTATTAGGGTTTTCTGGGGGCTGTCTTGTCAGACTTTGGAGCTAAAATTACATGGCTTGAATATTCCTATCTCTTCGAAGCTTTTGGGTCAAGAATCTTTTACTTTGTAAGCTTTATGACAATTAATATTCTTTTGATTTCAGATTTTAGTATGAGTAGCTAATTTTAAACACTAAGGTTGTGAACCCTAAATGGGTGTAATGTTATTGGGTGTTTTGACAGTGAATATATATCTAACGGTTGATTGATACTTATTTACTTCTCATTCTTCAATTATTATTGGTGGTTGCAAAAATTAACAAATGCCATTAAATTCAATATTTGCTAGGGAAAGCGGGGTAGAATTCGGTAGAAGTAAATATCAAAGACTCAAGGCTTTAAACCTTGTTTAATAAAATCGCTTAGGAATAAGTGGGTTTTTATTTGGCATAAATTGATTGTTCTTAATCACAACTCTTTTATATTTGAAAAAATCATAAAGAGGAGATACTACCTAATTATTGGGAAATATTGGGTAATCACTTAGACATCAATTGCATATCAAAAAGAATCATCCGTTAGAAATATATCATATTGACATCAATAGTATTACACTTCATTAAGGGGGACACAACCTTGGTTTCTTTAATCATATTATTATATTCTCAATATTACAGTTAGAATTTATTTAAAACTAAGTTCAGTTCATACTTTTGTTACAGTTAACTGAATAGAATTACGACTGTAGTTGAGTAATACGCTAATCAAGTAAACTTTTCACACCTATTCCCTGTGGGATTCGACCCCAACCTTGTTGGGTTAATAAATTTGACATCGACCGCTTACACTATTTAATAAAGTGTAATTTGAGCGTATCAACCACCCACTCCCATTTTATTATATCTTGTTGCAGGCGTGCAACCCCATCCCATTTCATCACATTTTGTGGTAGGCGTACCACCCGCTCCCATTTACAAGTCATCACAACAATCACAAGAAATCCCGGCAAGGGAACAAAAGTAATATAATAACTTCCCAGCAAGGGAACAATAATATCAAAGCAAACATCCCGGCAAGGGAACAAAAGCAATACAATAACTTCCTAGCAAGGGAACAATAATCAAAGCAAACATCCCAGCAAGGGAGAATCAGCTATAACCAATCTTAACTCAACTTCTACTCAGCTCAACTAATGCCAATACTCAATTATAATTAAAGCCTACGATAAATAAACTAAATTCACGCTCAACATCGGGAATCATCAATTAGGGCTTTCGTAGTATCATTTAGGAACACAACAACTATCCCTTCAAGACTAACGGTCATGCTCGACACCAACGTATAGATACTCGTCACCATGCCTATGCGTCATACTCAACAAGAAGCAATTCAACAAATAGAACACAACTCCAAATCCCTCAAGCTAAGGTGAAACCGGGCACGTACCTCGCTTTGCAACCAAGTTCAAGATTTCCAACAACCTTCGCCTCGAAACTCTGTGTCCGAAAGCTTCAAATTCCCAATGAATCTGAATCTTTGCAACAACAAAACCACAAGCCTTCGAGCCCAATCTTTTATAGATGAACACGAGCTTCAGATGGACTCGACTAGAGCTAACGAACCACGCCCTGGTCGGCGGCCTCAAACTCGACTGAAATTTTGGTACTGTTTCACGGCGGAATTAGCAGCAATTTGAGCTGCGGTTTTTGGGGGTTAGAGGGTAGGGTTTTTCGTAATTGATGTTGCAATTTTGAGGGAGTTATTTCACGGTTATTTTTCAGCTTATTCAGGGCTATTTCCAGCGACCTCTGAGCTGGGTTTTGGTGAGTTTAACGGTGGGAACTGGGCTGGCAAGTGTGAAGATTGACAGCTCTTTAGTGGTATTGTTTTCATGGAATTTGGGGCTGTTTCAAGGTGATTTTGAGACTGATTTTTCCTGTGATTTAAGGGCATTTTGGAGATGTTTCTAAGATGGTAACGAAAGTGGGTTTACATAATGGTTACTGGTTTCTATTTATAGAGGCTAAAAGAATCGGGACAAAAACACCCCTTTCAAGTTGAATATGTGACCTCATTTCTGTCGCATAACAGACATGCGGTCCGCATTTGACATGGCCATCGCAGATTGTAACCCTAGCCTTCACCGCATTGGTGAGATATGCGACTCGCATTGTTGAAATGCGACCCCATACGAGACCGCATTTTTGACGTTGATCTTTGCCCAGAAATCTGTCTTGATCTGCGACCTCAGTGTGAGATATGTGGCTCGCATTGTAGAAATGCGACCGCATATGAGAACGCATTTTTGACGTTGATCTTTGCCCATAATAATATCTCGATCTGCGATCTCATTGTAAGATATGCGGCTCGCATTGTAGAAATGCGACCGCATATGAGACCGCATTCCTGACGTTGATCTTTGCCCAGAGATCTGTCTTGATCTGCGACCTCTTTGTGAGATATGCGGCTCGCATTGTAGATATGCGGCCGCATATGAGACTGCATTTTCGACGTTGATCTTTTGCCAGAAATCTGTCTTGATCTACGATCTCATTGTAAGATATGCGGCTCGCATTGTAGAAATGCGACCGCATATGAGACTGCATTCCTTATGTTGATCTTTTTACTCTTTTCTCTGCTCTTAGGTCCTTACACCTCATAAACTGCAAGAACACTAAAATTACATACTCACAAAAAGGAAATTGCATTTAAAACAAGCTAAAATCTAAGCAATTAGTATCAAATGTGCTTCTCCGGCACATCAGGTCGTTACAAAGGTAATGCAAAAATATTACAAGTTATGCCTCTTTCGATTACATTAACTAATGAATATAGATCCAACAATTAAGACACCCAAATGATTCAATACATAAACTAGACTTAATATCCACAAAAAATATTCTCAATACACTAGATGCATCAATCCCTAAAGAAGAATTACTCCATAAATACGGAAAAATTCATCACAATTGTGTTTAAGTTAAAGGAAGACATAAACAATGCAAACCCTTGCCTTGAGTGAGTATTGAAGGATGAAATCCTTGTGCTCTTGCTTCTTCCTCTTCTCCTTAACTTCCTTAGGTCTAAAGTATGTCAAATGTCCTCAAAATACTATTTTTCCATGTATATATACCAAGTAGGGTCCGGCCCAAACGAAAACACCTTCTCCTACGTGAATTAGGACACCTTTTCGAAGTTGGACGTGCGCGGCCGCACACCTGGAAGTGTGCTCGCGCACTTGGTCGCGCATTTTAGCCATAGTTCTGCCCCACATGCGTGGCCAGTGCACGCTGGCGCACCTGGGTGGTGTCCTGCTCGGTTTGTCGTTTCGTTCTTTAAGTGCACTAGCGTCTGTTGGTCCCTGAACACGATCCAAGCTTAATTCCTTGGGCTTTTACTTAGACTTCAAAGCTCCAATTCAATTGAATTCATTCCATAACATCTAAATAGCTCAGAATATCTCCTACAAGGCATAAAACACACAATTGCTGCAAAACACTAGCTCAAAACTCAATTAAAGTGTAAATTGGAGTGCAGTAAGCGACTAAAACACGCAATTATATCCTACCATCAACACCCCATACTTAAACTATTACTCGTCCTCAGCAATCCAACTACACTTCATATATACACGACCTTATTAAACAACTCCCGTAACTCATTACACCAAGAATATTTAAAATAGACTAAGCATAATAGTGTAACATCTTCACCTCAAGATTTGACTCACAAGTACCACGCGTTATTCACAACCCGCTCACTTACTCTAACATAGAGGTCAATGACATTACCTTTCCTTCATGAATCAAGTGCCCTCACACAACCAAAGAGAGTAGTTCCACACATGATCAAATTTACGAACAATTAGGAACTTAAGATAGAATATATTCACTCACTCCCAGAAACAACATTCATATGCCACAAAAGATGAACCATAGGCTTGCCCTGAGTTCATTCAGGCAAGGATCAAGTAGGACTTTAAACTGGTAGTAGTGTAGGCTGCGGGACGGGTAGGATACATCTAGATATAAGAATGACTACACCTCCTTAAGCACTTTAATACATACAATTTAACATTTAAATCCTCACACTTATGTCAAACCATACTCCACCATAACATCAATATGCCTTAACTCCTTTTTTCTTTAAGCAAAATTACATCAAGAGTTACCATTATCAGGATGAATAGTTCTCACAATCATACACATATTTGTTTTTTTTTTCAACTCAAATGGTTTTTACTTATTAAAAATATTGCACATTTATCCTTATTTCATTAGTTTCACTCAAAAGCAAAACCAACCACCCCATACTTCAGCTTTTACAAAATTCATAACGAATTCAAGTGCTCACGGGAGGTACATGTTCAAATAGATGGGTAAGGCTTGTAATGTGGTTGCCAAAGAAACAGGATTACAGGCTCGAAGGGGCTAACTACAATACATAACAATTTGGTGGGTAAACTATATAGCTGGCTCAACAAACACACGCCTATATCATTTCCAAGATTGAACAAAACTACTGTTTCGCTTTGCAAACACACAAGGCAAGTTCTAGATATCAAATCTAATGTACAGAATACACAAACCTCACAACACCTGGCACATAACTCACTCAAGATTGGATTGTCAATGTACTCTAGTCAAAGCAGTCAAGCAAAGTTAACATCATATGATTTAAAGCACTTATACAAAAGTAAAAAACTGAGCCTAAGTGTCACAACCAAAGCACTCACTATTCTCAAGGCATGATAAAGTTAAAAGACCTTTCTTCCATTTCAAATCATAGCACAAGGTTCCCTATTTCTAGCAATAAGAACTAACTACACCCGGTTCATACAAAAACCCTTGAAAAAGAATCGCAGCACAAAAAAAAAAAAAAACCAAGGGGGAATTAATACACTACCTAAAAACATAAAATCTTTTTGTTTTTTTTTCTTTCGACTTTATCCCTCAAGAAACCTGTCGATATGATATCCATCGTCGGGAAAAATAAAAAATTTTAAAATTTTTATGCTTTTTCAATTTTTTTTTCTATCAAACTACTAAAACTAACAAACAAAAATTAAGACTAACATACATGCATACATACAAATATCCCCCATCCCACATTTTAAGTTGTGGCATATCCCCATGACACACAATTAAAAAGTATAAAGTAGAGAAAACTTTCCTGATTCTCTAGTGGGGGTATGAGTAGAAGTCGGGCTCCATTCTTCTTGCCCGCACTAGTGCACACATCCATACAGACAACATCTTCTCAGTCTTCTTGGGGTACACCCCACACTTGTCTTTCTCAATCACTGGGGCCTTATCTTTCATGCCTTTCACTCTCCATTCTACACTTGCAACTGGCTTCTCCTTTCTCACCCCCATCTACATGTTCATCTGAAAAGTCACCGTCTCCTCGCCCAATCTAAGCATGAGCTTTCTATTATGTATGTCTAATATTGCTCTACCCGTTGCTAAGAATGGCCTTCCTAAGATTAGGGGGACCTCTTTGTTATCCTCCATCTTTACCACAATGGAGTCTACAGGAAAACAAACTTATCTACCCGAACTAAGCATTTTCAACTATCCCCTCAGGTATCAAAGTAGTTTTGTCGGCTAGCTAGAAGGAAATTGGTATGGACCTTATCTCTCCAATCTCATTCTCCAACTTCTTGTAAATGGAAAAAGGCATTAAATTAATTGAGGCACCAGAATCACATAAAGATTTATCAAAAGTAAGAGTGCCTAACGAGCAAGGTAATGTAAAACTCGCAAGGTCACTTTAAACAATTACATACGAAAGAGAGAAGCAGCGGCGATAAGAGAGAGAAACAAACAGAACCTTCGTAATATCACCAACGCTGTCAATGGCGATGCCGGCCGGCGACACTCCGGCTGGCCGGCCACCCCAAACCTCCCCAAACGCAACAAATCCTAACCCAGCAACCCAAAAACCCCTAGATTACTCCCAACTACTCAAACTAGAAATGATAAATCCCACCCAAAAATCGAACTCTAGCGAAGAAATCGAACAAATTCCGATCAAGAAGGTAACATACATGCATGGCCATCCGATTATCAAGTACACGGAAGCCGAAGTTGCTCGTATGAATGTCATTGAAGGACTGCAATTCGCGGTTCTGGGCAAATTCTCTTACGGGTGGCCGGACTTGCAAGAGCTTAGAAAAGTCATCCCAATCCAGTGTGGCATACGAGGGGAGTGTAACATAGGTCTGTTTAGGGACAAGCATGTGTTGATTAGGCTAACACTATGGGAAGATTTCATAAAAATCACTTCAAAAAGCACCTATTATCTCAAGGCAAAGGACGGACTGGAGTATCAGATGAGGCAATTTATATATGATACTAAGTTTAAGTTTGGAGAAGAAACGTCGATGGCTATGGCATGATTTCCTTCCCGCATCTTCTTTCGACCTTATGTGAAGGAATGTTTATTTTCTTTGGCATCAGCAGTGGGCAAACCCTTACACTTGGATGCAGCCACTCTAAACAAAACAAGGCCAAGCTGTGCTAGGGTTAAAGTTTTAGTGAATCTGCTATCGGAATTACCCCAAAAAGTGAGGCTCGATATAGAAAATGAATTAACAGGGGAAATTCGAACAGAATGGATCAAAATACAGTCCGACCATCTGCCAAAATACTGTAAACAATGTAAAATCCAAGGGCATGAGATGATCGAATGTTGGAACTTGCATCCGAAAATCCTTGATCAGGCCAATACTGAAGAACAAAGACAAGAAGAATTAAAAAGCACAAAGGGGAAGGATCTAACAGTAAAGCAACAACCAATGATAAGGTTGTCAAGTGGCAAGGTAGTTGGAAATAATGGGCAACAATGGAGAGAAGTCAGGGACAAGAGAGCACAAAACAGAGCAACACACAAAAATGGGATGCAAAATGAACCAGATAGCAGAAGTGGTCAGCAAACTTTGGTCACAAACAAATTCCAAATGTTGGAGCAAGAATCAGACAAGGAGGAGGAGAAACTAAATCCTGAGCAACAAATAGCTGAACACACTGAGGCTTCAACATCAAGGAACAATGCTGCTGCAGGAAATGCTCACAAAGCAAACAAGGCAATTGTCGCAGGCCAGGAAGCTGGTAATGCAGGAAAAGCTAGTAACAACAGCAACACTGCAGGAAAACCCAAGGCTAATGTCATGGGCAGTCAAGCTACAAATAAAATCAAAGAAGCAGCCACAGTTGCTGAAGGAAAACAGTACACAGCAGATACAAATGCAGGATCACCTCACATAGTCTCCCATAATATAGAGAACCAAGTCACAGGAAGCTCAGAAATGGAACCCAATGGGAACAAACGATGGAGTACTGAAACTGCTGGTAATCAATCAACACTAAGGACAAGAGCAGAGTAGACAGTCACACGAGTGGCTAAAGGAAAAGATCATCAGATGGAGAACCATAGCAACAAAGAAGAACACCATAACCTTGCAGAAAGAATACCAGCACAGAAAGCCAAACAAACAGTATTGAAAACAGCAACAACTCAATCTTTGGAATCAGCAGAAACCAGCAACAGAAGAGTGAAACCAAGCAATAGAACAGTAACAAATGTGGCCTCGAAAATCATAAGCAGCACAGAGGAAAGGATAATGGAATCAACTTCTCAATGGGTCCGGGAAAGATTTCATGACAACCTTAATGATACAAGCAACAGACAACAACAATGCAAAAACTTGCAGCCACTCAACAGCATGCAGCAACCAATCTCAGCATTATCAGACAACAATACCTACAGGCAAAAGCAGGATGCTTTGATCAAAGATAAGACAGAAGAAAGGAATCAGACAGAAGCAGGATCAACAAAACAATTAAAACAAATCACAGGGAGGTTATGGGCGGAACAATTGGAGGAAAGCTCAGAAGAAGGAGAACTTCCAGATGGAATACAAGAAGAGGAAGAGGATACCAATGAAAATGAGAAACAACAGCCCCAGAACAGCCAACAATTGTCAATCATAGGCCAGGACATAAGCATAAAATCATGATCCCTCAGAGCTCAGTTGCAGGCAATCTTTTAGCCCAGAGTCATGTCAGCATCATCTAATACCAAAAACAATTTCGCAGACATCATAGGAAAGGATTTGGATGACAAAGACAGCTCACAGAACTTCAGAAATATAGCAAGGCAAGGGGACATATCACCAGTCCAAGCAAATAAACTAACTAGCAAAGGGAACCACCAAAAAAAGCAATCAAAAGACAACAGTGGTTCTGCCTCAAAGCTGATACTCTCCAAAAGAACACCTGCTTACCTAAACCAAAAACAATGAAAGCAATTATCTGGAACATAAGCCTTCGAAAGACTGATCACACTCAATAACAAGCATCAATTTGAATTCATTGGCATCATGGAACCAAAGCAACAATTCAAGAAGCTCGAGCAATACAAGAGAAGAATTGGCATGACACAAGCCTTTGCAAATGTGTCGAACAAAATATGGGCCTTTCTGGAAGATGCATACAATGTCACAGTGCTCACTGACACAATTCAGCAACTTACATTGCAGCTGATACATACAGGGACAAAAGAAAAGCTAATCCTCACTCTGGTCTATGCTAAGTGCACACCAGAAGAAAGAATTGAACTATGGGATTCAATATATGAGCTATCACAAACAATCACCTGCCCATGGTTAATTGGAGGAGACTTCAATGTCATATGTGATCAGGAAGAGAAATATGGAGGCCTCCCAGTACCTTTCAATGAAGTTGATGATTTCAATCACTGCATAAACATCAACTGCCTAACAGATTTGGGCTTCAAAGGAAGTATCTTCACCTGTTGGAATGGAAGAGCAGACGAGGAGTGCATTTTCAAAAGACTAGATAGATGTCTAGCAAATCAATTGCTACAACAAGCTTTTCCAACAATAGAGATCACCCACCTTAGCAAAATTGGATCAGATCACAGTCCCCTGCTGATATACTTTGATCAGGAACCAATAAGGATCAAAAAGCCTTTCAAGTTCCTCAATTTCTGGACCAAGCATGAAACTTTCCAAGCTTTGGTCAAAGAAAACTGGCAAGCAGACTTCCAAGGAGATCCTTTCATCATCTTCAATCATAAACTAAAGAAGCTCAAGAAAGCCTTAACCAACTGGAGCAAGGTCACTTTTGGAAATATTTTCATGACTATAGCAAGCATGGAGGAAGTGGTATTTGTGCATGAAAAACAATTCGAAGAAAGACCAACGGCAGAAAACAGAGAAAGGCTACAAAGGATACAAGCACAACTGATGAGACACCTGGCAATAGAAGAACAGTTTTGGAAACAAAAAGCAGGGATGTCCTGGTTCAAAGATGGAGACAGGAACACCAAATTCTTCTACAATCATGTCAATGGCAAAAGGAAAAGACTACAACTCAAAAGAATCAAAAGCAATGCTGGCATCTGGCTGGAAGAACAGGAGCAGATAGTGGAAGAAGCCATCTCCTTTTATAAGGATCAATTCACAGAACATAATACACCCACTGACTTCAGCATTCTGGCCAACATCCAACAGCTAATAAGTCCACACCAAAATGAGGAGCTTAACAGAATTACAACATTTGAAGAAACAAAAAATGCAGTCTTCAGTCTGAATAAAGACAGTGCAGGGGGTCCGGATGGATTCACAGGAGATTTCTATCAGTCATGTTGGGAAATAATAGGAGAGGACATACAAAATATGGTCTCAGCTTTCTTCTCAGGCAGACCACTCCCCAAGTGCATAACACACACAAACCTGATCCTGATTCCAAAGAAGAAAGAAATAGAAAACTTTTCAGACCTAAGGCCAATAAGCCTGAGCAACTTCATCAACAAGGTCTTCTCAAGAATCATACATGAAAGAGTATTGCCCATCCTTCCATTCCTAATCTCACAAGAACAATCGGGCTTTGTGAGAGGCAGAACAATAGTGGAAAATGTTATCCTGGCACAAGAAATCATTGCTGAAATAGAGAAAAGAATCAAGGCAGGACCAAATGTGATCATCAAGCTAGACATGACCAAGGCATTTGACAGAATATCCTGGTTATATATAGCAAAGGTCCTCAGGAAAATGGGTTTTGATGAAACCTTCATAGGTATGATCATGGATATACTAAACAACAACTGGTATTCAATCCTCATCAATGGACAACCAAGAGGTTTCTTCAAATCAACAAGAGGAGTCAAACAAGGAGATCCATTATCCCCTACCCTCTTCATCATTGTTGCAGAAGCACTTTCTAGAGGGTTAAACTCACTGCACACAAACAAATACTTCAAAGGTTTTGGAATGCCAAGGAGAAGTCGGAGAATTAATCATTTCGCATATGCGGATGACATGATCATTTTTTTATCAACAGAAGCCAACACTCTGCACATGATCATGGAAACACTAAAGACATATGAAGCAGCTTCTGGACAACTAATAAACAAGAATAAGTCAGCTACTTATATGCATCACTCAATCACAACTGCTATAGAAGAAAGAACATAAAGAATTACAGGAATTGGAAGGCAGAACTTTCCATTCACATATTTGGGCTGCCCCATCTTCTATTCAAGAAAGAAGATCATCTACTACCAAAACATTGTGAGCAAGATTCAAGATAGACTGCAATCATGGAAGGGGAAATTACTCTCCATAGGGGGAAGGTCCACACTGATCAAACATGTCTTGCAAAGCATGCCAATACACCTCCTATCAGCAGTAAACCCTCCCAAACAAGTGATCAACAATATACATAAGCTATTTGCCCAATTCTTCTGGAGTAGCACAACTGGAGGCACCAGCAGACACTGGTCATCTTGGGACAACATATGTCTACCACAAGAAGAAGGAGGAGCAGGCTTCAGGTCCCTGCACGACATGTCAAAAGCTCTAATCTGCAAGCTTTGGTGGAACTTTAGAACAAAGCCTAGCCTATGGAGTGCCTATATGACACAGAAATACTGCAAAACACATAATGCAGTAACTGTCCAATGGAGGAAAGGATCACAGGTCTGGAAGAAAATGCTGGAATGCAGAGATATTATTGAGCACCAAATTGGCTGGCAGCTGAAAATGGGATCCTCACTTTTCTGGTATCACAATTGGACTAGGCTGGGAGCTCTCTATTTCCTAACACCACCAGACTTTCCCATATATGAAACACTCCAAAATGTGAATGACACAATACAAAATGGAAACTGGGACCTTCAACAACTCACAGCTCGCTTGCCTCAGGAATGGGTAGAACACATTGTAAATTCAATCAAGCCACCTGGGGCAGAAAACATAATGGACATTCCCTTCTGGATGCTCCAGAATCAAGGCCACTTCACAGTCAAATCAGCATGGGAATACTTAAGGAAAAGACAGGATCCAAAACTGGCATTGTCGCGACCCAACCCCGGGGGCCCGCGACCGGGCACCGGACCCTACTTGTTGAGTACCGGTGAACCCTGTGCATGACTACCCTATAAGGTGTCTCACATTGGCCTAAATGGCACATGACAACTGAACCCTGTTAACAGTAACATAATGGCTATCACAACTATATACCATATCAACAGCACACACGTGCACACAATTCAACATTTGGAATACTACGCAAAACCATGCAACATAATAAATACCTTGCCGACACGGCAGTTTAACTTTACATAGCCCGACCATAAATTACATACATACTGACAACTGTCTAATGAGCCTCTATAGAGTTTTTTTACAAAACACTTAGTCGGAACAGGACCCCGACATGCCCAAAATATATATGTACAAAAGCATACCCAAGTATAGCAAGTCCGAAAGATGAACCTTGCTATTCCTGCTGGACTGGTATGGTAGCCTACTGTGGAGGAGCTTCACCTGTCAACGTCCACAAACAAAGGACGTTAGTACGAAATATGTACTGAGTATGTAAGACAGGAATACAAAACTGAAAGCAAGAACATAGCAACATAATAGAAGTATACAACTCATAATATTGGGGATTTACCTCTGTGGGCAGCATACTCTTAACATACCCGTTATGGAACTTATTTCAGAAAATTAAGACATACTTCATTCTCACGTGTTCGTTATATCAAATGCATTAGGTATTCGTCTCCTTAGTTTACACCCGCTTTACTGTGGGTTTCTTACTTCTAAGTATATCGTTCAAATACATTCATCATATTTTCTTTCATTTGTACAATCATCGCACAAACGTCCTTATAGGACCACAACCATTAATTATGTCTCCATGGGCTCACAATCACAATCATCATTACCATCATCGTTGTTACATACAATCACACACACATATGCCTCCTCGGGCTCATAATTATAACATAACTATAATCATAACCATATTCATAACTACAATCATAACCTTACCCGGCCATATCAAGCTCGATTTCAATAATGCATGCCTCTTAGGGCTCATACCCGGCCATACCAAGCTCGGTCGTAGTCATGTGTGCCTCTTTGGGCTCATACCCGGCCATATCAAGCTCGGTCATAATCGTGTGTGCCTCTTTGGGCTCATACCCGGCTATATCAAGCTCGGTCACAATCATATAGGCCTCTTTAGGATCATACCCGGCTTTATCAAGCTCGGTCATCGTATACAAACTAAGCACGCACATAGATAATTCATACATTCATTCATATCATATATGGCCC
>MCJB01053011.1:0-19939 GCA_002018475.1 Nicotiana obtusifolia
CAGGTGAGGGTCAAGGAGAAGGATATTCCAAAAACAGCCTTCCGGACAAGATATGGGCATTTTGAGTTCTTAGTAATGTCGTTTGGGCTAACGAACGCCCCAACAGCTTTTATGGATCTCATGAATAGTGTATTCAGGCCCTATCTTGATGTGTTTGTGATTGTATTCATTAATGACATTCTGGTGTATTCTCGTTCAGAGACAGAACATACGGGCCACTTGCGGATAGTATTACAGACCTTTCGGGATCGTAAGTTGTATGCTAAGCTCTCCAAATGTGAATTCTGGCTAAACTCAGTAGCATTCCTTGGCCATGTGATATCTAACGAGGGTATTAGTGTTGACATTCAAAAGATCGATGCAGTGAAAAATTGGCCAAGACCTACAACACCATCAGAGGTCCGCAGTTTTCTAGGGCTAGCAGGATATTATAGGAGGTTTGTAGAAGGATTTTCCTCTATATCAGCCCCATTGACTAAGTTGACACGGAAAGCTACCAAGTTCCAATGGTCCGACGCTTGTGAGCATAGTTTCCAAGAACTAAAAGATCAGTTGACCTCCGCGCCAGTACTTACCCTCCCAGCAGGAACAGAAGGGTATGTGGTGTATTGTGATGCTTCAGGTGTAGGTTTGGGGTGCGTATTGATGCAACATGGGAAGGTAATTGCTTATGCATCAAGACAATTAAAGAAGCATGAAAATAATTACCCGACTCATGATTTGGAATTGGCTGCATTAATTTAAGCTTTAAAGATTTGGTGGCTCTATTTATACGGTGTCCATGTTGACATCTACACAGATCACAAAAGTTTACAATACATCTTCAAACAAAAGGAGTTGAATATGAGACAGCGTAGGTGGCTTGAATTACTGAAAGATTACAATGTCGAGATATTGTACCATCCCGGTAAAGCCAATGTTGTGGAAGACGCTCTCAGTCGTAAGTCAATGGGCAGTCTAGTACACATTGAGTCAAGCAGACAAGGGTTGACTAAAGAGATTCATCAGCTAGCCAGTATGAGAATTAAATTGTTGGACTGCAAGGACGGAGGTGTTGTTGTGCATAACACATCAGAATCATCTCTCGTGGCTGAAGTAAAAGCACGGCAATACGAAGATCCCACCTTGATGAGATTGAAAGAGAGCATTCAGCAAGGAAAAATCTAAGCTTTTGAAATTGCAGGGGATGGAACACTGAGGTGTCAAAACCGATTATGTGTGGCTAAAGTAGCAGGATTACGAGAGAATATTATGAGAGAAATTCATCAATCTCGGTATTCCATCCATCCTGGCTCAACAAAGATGTATCATGACGTCAAGGAGCAGTATTGGTGGGAAGGTATGAAAAGGTCCATCGCCGAATTTGTAGCCCAGTGCCCCAATTGCCAACAAATAAAGGTAGAACATCAGAAACCTGGTGGACTGCTCCATTATATAGAAATTTCGACCTGGAAATGGGAGGTGATTAATAAGGATTTCATTGTTGGGTTACCTCACTCTTATCATAAGTTTGACTCCATCTGGGTAATAGCTTATCGACTTACAAAATGTGCCCATTTTCTGCCAGTCAAGATAACCTACACAGCTGAAGATTATGCAAAACTGTACATCAAGGAAATTGTCCGACTTCATGGGGTACCAACGTTTATTATCTCAGACAAAGGAGCTCAATTTACGGCTAACTTTTGGAGGTCGTTCTAGAAGGGTTTAGGCACACAAATAAATCTCAGTACGGCAACTGGAAGGCAACTACTATGTCGAGAAAATGGAAATGCTACAGCAAAGCTGGAAAACACCAACATTCTGCTTGCCAATATCTCAAACAACAACCAAAAATCATCACACACACTGCACATTATTTCTCTAATCTCTTCTTTTCTGCCTTTTCAGTTTAATAACGCAGCAACAAGAAGCAACAACTTGATTTTACAACTGGAAAGGAGCTGCTACTGGAACAACAAGAACAGGAGGAAAAAAAGCAGAATAGATAGCCTTATCACACCAAAGCCTACTTGGAAAACAGCTCGCAAATGCCCAACATGGAACACACTACAACTGGATGCTGCAACTGGCCAAAAAACTATAGGTAGAAAGCAGATACACCAGCCAGAAAGGAAGCACAAGGAGCATAAAAACCTGGAAATTGTTCACATTGAGCACGTGAAGTTTCCAGCAGCTAACAACACACAAGACATAGAATGCAAACAGAAATTTGAATCTATTTTGCTTTATGTGAACAAAGGAAGACCTGAATCAAGCTTGCAGACAAAAGAACAAGGAATCAACACCATCTCGGAACATACTTTTTGTATAACAAAACATGACCTTTTTTTACATCCTTTTTGTAGAGGACCCACTACCTACTATCAAAGTATCTTTAGTCGACTTTTTAAACCGACTAGATACATGTACTTTTTTGGCGAGGTAAGGTTTATGTCCCCCTCATATGTAAATCTTTGTTAAGCTATTAATAAAATATAATTTCAATCAAAAAAAAAAGTACACATTTGATTATTGATTTTTTTTTGAAATATGTTTTACTTATTTAGAAATGCACAAAAACAAAATAAATTGCATTTTTAATAGCTTAATTCAAAAAATATAGTTGTAAAAGAACATGTTAACTTCTCATATTGTATTTAATTTAGAAGATGACAGTTCGGTAAATCCACAAGAAGTGTCACAAGTTCACTAATTTTATTTTAAATTTGACAGTTATATAGACAGATTTTTTTGATTTTTTTTATTTTTATTTTCTCGCAGTTAATGAAATTAAACAAGGGCAGCGGAAATGGAACCAGAAGAAAATGAAAACAAAAAAGAAAAGGAGGTCTTTGGACCTGCCCAAAATCATTAATTTTTTCATAGCATGGAAGCTAAGCAACATCATTGTATACAGTAAAATATGCTATGCTAAGTGGCCACTTAAGAGAATAACACGTAGAACTAAAGACGGGAATAGTTAGAACCGAAGGCAATTATCCTGTTTGTCACCGGAAAGAATGACACTCGTAAAGATGCAACAAATACCCTCCGACCGGTAGCATTTAATGGAGAATATTTCACAGCATTTAGGCACTGCCCGTTACAAAAAATTTGTTATTTATGCTCGCCGTTACACCTTCATCAATAGCCTTCATAAGTGATATTATAGTTCCTAGGACCTTGTTCCCTAGGCGTAGCTATAAATTGTGAGCTTTGTTATCATTGTAAAGGACATGACTTTCCTGGCAAACTTACGGTATAATCGATTAAAAGCTTTACACAATTTTACTTTCTTGTTCCTTGGTTTCATCATTGTTGTGGTTGGAAGCTCTGCCCCTAGAATTACTGTTTTTTGTGATTTTATCTGCATTTCAAGGCTAAGTATTGCGTATTTTTTTAATTATTTCATTATTTCAGGATAAAATTAATTCACTTGTCTAGAAACCACGTATAAATTCAACTATACCATTTTATGGGTAAACAATTTGGCATCCACCGTGGGGCCTAGATAGCCGTGTAATTAAGTTGATCCTTGCCTTTTTTATTAACGTGTTTTGATTATTTATCTTAACAAAAAATAATAAAAATGGCATATAATGGTGTTAACAACATACACATTCTTGAGGTTCAAGGAGACCAGCTTCATCTCGAGGATTCAATCAGTGACACCCACAATGAGGGGAACGATGCCACGCCGGTCCACGACAGGCGGTGCCCACGATATATTCAGGAGGCAACTCTCGATGATGCTGAAGAGGAGCATGTTGTTGATGCAGTAAGGGTCCTACAAGAGCAACAAGCAATCATTCTAGGCCACCTCACACGGTAGGATAAGGTTATGACGGAGATGAAGCATGCATTATCAGGGGCTTCCAATAACGCGAATAGACAAGGTCCAGTTCCTCCAGGCGCTCCCGTAAATCAAACAATGCAGAGGGTCGACAATAATACCTCGAGGGGAGAGGTTGGTTCTGATGAGGCTGGGGGGAGCGGATCCGGCTCCAATAACAAAAGTCATCCCTTCAAGAATGAACTCTTACGGTTTATGAGAGAAGTGAACGCCCGTATGGACCAAATCTCGCGTGCATCACTGGTGCTGAAAGGACCGAACTCAAAGAAGTATACTCAGTTGCCGTACAAACCAAGCGCGACACCAAAATTAATCTCGAAGTGGTTTAAAATGCCTGACGTGCCAAAGTACGATGGAACTTCAGACCCTCAGGAGCATAGTACCACCTATACAACGGCGGTGAAATGGAATGCTTTAGCTCCTCGCGAGATTGAATCTGTTTTGCTGAAGCAATTTGGGTAGACTCTCACGAGGGGAGCCTTGACGTGGTATTCACTGTTACCCGAGCATTCTATAGATTCCTTTGAGATGCTCGCGGATTCTTTTAATAAGGCTCATGTCAGGGCCAGAAAGGTGTAGACCCGAAAGACTGGCAGACTCAGAATTGCACAAGGAGAATCCGAGTTGCCGCGAGAGTTTGTTACCCAGTTCCAAAAGGAGCGGATGCTGCTCTCGGCTTTTCCGGATGAATGGGCGGCTGAAGCATTCACCAACAGGCTGAATCTGACGAGCGCAAAACACACAGTTAAATTATGCTTGCTAGTCAAAAATAGTATAGTATAATATCGTATCCACAGGGATTGGAGTTAAACAGTATTTTCGTATTTTCTAGCTTGATCGCTATCCAGGAGAATCAACAGTCGAGATTTATATGATTAATAACTAAAATTAACTAAGAATCTAAAGCTATTGACATATGACAATCGCAACAATGGTAAGTAAGCAAGGAAGTTATCAATGGGAGAAAATAGAAGTTGATTGGATAGGTGCAAGATAATTGTTTGGGATCTAACTCTAGATAATTCACTTCTAATGCTTAAGTGAGTCTCTCGAATTCACTTAATTAGCAGTTCAAATATTCAGCAAAAACTTCTCTCTCGATTAAGTCTTAACCTCACAAGATGGACCAATTTAAGCACGTGAAGATATGCAAGAACGCGTAGTAGATTGGCCTTTAGGAAAACCTCTTTCGATTATTACCCTAACTAGATTTAATCAACAATTCAACTAGCCTCATTCGATTACTAAGAAGAACTAATAACCTCAACCAACAAGATAATGCAAAGATATCACAAGTTATGCCTCTCTCTAGTACATGATTAAGTGAATATAGATGCAACAATTAAATCATCCAAAAACGCTTCAATACTAGAGTTATAATTCATAAACAAATTTCAATACACCAAATCCATCAAACCCTAAAGAAAAATACTCCATAGATATGGAGCAATTCATCACAAATATGTTTAAAATAAAGAAAAACATAAAACGATCCAAACTCGAGTCTTGAATGAGGATTGAATAATGAACTCCTTGTGCTTTTGCTTCTCCAACTCCTTCTTAGCCTCCTTAGGTGTCCAATATGTCAAAAGTCCAGAAAATAACGTTTTTTCATGTATTTGTACCAAGTAGGGTCGAGCCCAGACGAAATCACCTTCTCCTAGCCGAAATCCCCATGCCCGTCGCTAGTAGGCTTTTCTCAGAGTATGGAACTTTCTTCGCTTTTTGATATCCAAACGTGATTTTCGACCCCCGAATACGATCCCGGCTTAATCCCTTAGGCTTTTACTCAGAATTCAAAGCTCCAAATAGCTCGAATTCCTTTCGTAACATCCACATAGCTCGGAATACTACTACAAGGCATAAAACACATAATAAGTACAAAATACCATCAATTAAAGCTCAATCTTGAATAAAGTGCAGTGAGTTAGAGTGCAATAAGCGACTAAAAATATGATATTATAGCCTACCATCAACACCCCAAAAACCATTGCTCGTCCTCGAGCAATCAAATTACACTTCACATAGACACAACCTTTTTAAACAACTCTCATAACTCATCATACCAAGAATATTTAAAATAGATTAAGTACTCTACCGCAACATCCTCGCCTCAAGATTTGACTCACAAGCACCATGCATTATTTATAACCTGCTCACTTACTCTAACATAGAGGTCAACGACATTACCTTTCCTTCGTGAATCAAGTGCCCTCACACAACAATAGAGAGTAGTTCCACACACAATGAACTTTAAGAGCAATTAGGAACTCAAGATAGAAAGAATTCACTCACTCTCAGAAATAACATTCATATGCCACAAAAGATGCACCATAGGCTTGCCCCTGGTGTACTACTCTACTAATTGAGTTCATTCAAAAGGATCAAGTAGCACTTTCACTGGTTGTAATGTAGTCTGCGGGATGGGTAAGATACATTTAGATAAAATAGTGACTATACATCCCTAAGCACTTAATACATACAATTAACAATTCAAAATCCCACACTTATGTCAAACCAAAACTCCACCTTCACATCAATATACATAAACTCCCTACTTCTTTAAGTATAAATACATCAAGAGTTACCACTATCAAGGAATATTTTTCACAACCATACAATTTTTTTTTCAATTCAAGTGGCTCTTACTTTTTCAATTCAATGCACCTTCTCCTTATTTCATTAGTTCCACTCAAAAGCCAAATCAGCCACCCTACACTTCAACTTTTACAAAGTTCATAACAAATTCAAGTGCTCACGAGAGGTCAAGGTTCAGATAGATGGTCAATTCAAACAATGGGTAAGGCCTGTAATGTGGTTGCCAAAGAAATAGGATCACAGCCTCAAAGGGGTTAACTAAGATACATAAAAATTAGGTGGATAAAAGCATATAACTAGCTCAACAAAGAAATGTCTATATCACTTCCAAGACTGAATAAAACTACTATTTCGCTTTGCAAACACACGGGGCAAGTTCTAGACATCAAATGCAATGCATAGAATAACACAAAAACTCACACCCACATGGCACATAACTCACTCAGGATCGGACTCATCAAGACACTCTAGTCAAAACAATTAAGCAAAGTTAAGATCATACAATTTAAGGTACTTGTACAAGAGTCAAAAACTGAGCCTAAGCGTCAGAACTAAAGCACTCACTATTCTCAAGGCATGATAAAGTTAAGGGATATTGCTTCCATTTCAATTCATAGCACAAGGTTTCCTACTCCTAATAAAAATAAAAACTAACTACACCCGGTTCAAATAAAAATCTTGGAAAAGAACCGCGGCATAAAAAACAATCAAGGGGGAATTAATACACTACCTAACAAAAGAAAACCTTTGTCTTTTTCTTTCAACTTTAATCCCTCAAGAAACCCGTCAAATATCATCGGGAAAAATCAAAAATTTTTTATTTTTATGTTTTTTTTCAATTTTCCCAACTACTACAAGTAACAAAACTAACACATATACATACAACATACATTATCCCCCACCCCACACTTTAAGTTGTGGCATGTCCCCATGACACACAATTAAAAATAATAACGTAAAGGAAACTTCCCTCAACATCTAGTCAGGATCTGTGTCGAAGTCGGGATCCATTCCTCGCCTTCGAACTATTGCGCACATCCATGCGATAGCTTCTTCTCCCCCTTCTTGGGGTGCACCCCACACTTATCTTTCTCACTCGCCGCAGCCTTCTCTTTTGAGTCCTTCACTTTCCGCTCAATACTTGCAGCTGGCTTCTCCTTTTTCACCCCTGTTTCTACATTCATCTCGAAAGTTACAGTCTCCTCACCCACTCTAAACATGAGCTTTCTATCGTGTATATCTAGTATAGCTCTACCCGTCGCTAAGAATGGTCTTCCTAGAATGAGGTGGACCTCCTTGTTCTCCTCCATGTTCACCACTATAAATCTACAGGAAATGTGAACTTATCCATACGAACTAACACAACTTCCACTATCCCCTTGGGTATCAAAGTCGTTTGGTTTGCTAGCTGCAATGATATTGGCACAGACCTTATCTCTCAAATCTCCTCCTCAAGTTTCCTATAAATAGATAGAGGTATTAAGTTAATTGAGGCACCAGAATCACATAAAGACTTATCAAAATTTATAGAGCCTAAAGAGCAAGGTATAGTAATCCCTGGATCTCCACACTTTTGTGGGATTTTATTTTGCAATATTGCGCTGCAATGCTCTCTGAGCTTCACCACTGAGGTATCCTCTATCTTCCTCTTCTTTGTTAGGATTTTCTTCAAGAATTTGGCATAAACAGGCATTTGTGAGAGCATTATGTGAATGGCAAATTTACATGAACCTGTTTCAGCATATCTAGAAATCTCTCAAACTTCTTGTCCAGCTTTTCTCTATATAGTTTTTGAGGAAAAGGTAAAGCGGGCATATGCTTGCTCTAATTAGATTCATCCCTTCTCGAAGTTTCCTCCTTCTTCTTTTTGTCAACTCCCTTATTGCCTTTCTTCTTCTTAACAATATCATTCTTCAGCTGCTCCCCATTTTCCTTTTCAAGTACCACCTTTTTTTGGATTGGAGTGGGATCTTTCAATACTTGCCCACTTTTCAGAGTTACAACATTTACTGTTTCTTTGGGATTTCTCTCAGTATCAGCGGGGAGATTTCCTAGAATCCTCTCAGTCAAAAGAGTGGCTAGCTGTCCAACCTGTCTTTCCAAGTACCGCCTCCTTTTGGATACTCATTCTCACACTAGTATATGCTAAGTGTGATCCAATAGAGAGAATAGAACGATGGGACTCATTGTATGCTATGGCTCAAGTCATGACAGTCCCATGGCTGGTAGGGGGAGATTTCAATGTGATATAGGATCAAGATGAAATATTTGGAGGCCTACCTGTACCCCTCAATGATGTAGATGACTTCAGACACTACATCAACACTTGCAACATAACTGACCTGGGCTTTAAAGGAAGCATCTTCACATGGTGGAATGGCAGAGCAGATGAAGATTGCATCTTCAAAAGTTTAGATAGAAGCCTAGCTAATACAGAATTTCAGCAAACTTTCCCAAGGCTAGAAGTTTGATGCAGGTCAACCTGATTAAACTACGTTCATGTCTTGGAAGCTACATTCATGCTATGATTGCGCAATGATGGAAGAAGCGGGTAGCATGTCGGATAAGACAAGAAAAGGAGTTGGTTAGCCTTGTAAAAGAGCCAAGCGTTCACACATCTTGTGTTGGACGAAATATTTGTTGATGATGTATATTTGTGTTTATGTTGTATTATTGTGTAGTTATGAAAGACATTAATTCTTACTTGTTTGGTCCTGTGTGACTATTCTTTAAACATAGCCAAATTGTGGCCTTTTTGTTAGTTATTTGTTTCCTAGTTGATTTAGGAAAAGGCTCATTCTATATAAGCCTAAAGACTTCATTATTTTAGAACCTAACTTTGATATTCAATACAAAAATCGGCAGCAACTTTGCTCCAAAATCGTGTGAATTAACTTGTCCAATTTTGGTGTGATTCAAAATTAAACTCGTTCTTTGTTTGATCGAACAGTTTGCAAGACCATTGTTGTTTAAGGGTTGTTCGTATAGTATAGGTACTTCATCACTTCATCAAGAAGGTAAGTAGACTAGTTCCTACTTGTTGTCTTGATAGTTCATTGAGCACCTTGCTTTTATCCTTGTTTTCTTGTTTTCCGCATTTTATATTGCATCAAAGTTACTCATCTATCTAAGATTGGCTCATACCACGGTCCTCTCCTATTAAAGTGTGACATAGAAGCAATGCCAATCAAGAAGTCATTCAAGTTCCTCAACTTCTGGAACAAACATGACTCCTTCAAAGCAATAGTGACAGAGAATTGGCAAGAAGACTTCTATGGTGACCCCTTCATACTTTTCAATTACAAGCTCAAGAAACTAAAAAGGCACTGTCACTTTGGAGCAATGCAACATATAGAGGCATATTTCAAAACATTGCAAGCATGGAGGAAGTGGTTCTGGTTCATGAAAATCAGTTTTAGGAAAGACCAACTACGCATTATAGAGAAAGATTACAAAAGGTGCAAGCACAGTTAATCAGGCATCTAGCAATAGAAGAAGAATTTTGGAAATAAAAAGCAGGCATGTCATGGTTCAAAGATGGAGACAGAAATACCAAATTCTTCCATGCCCAAGTAAATGGTCAAAGGAAAAGATTACAGCTGAGGAGGATTCAGAATAGCTCTGGCAACTGGATTGAAGAAGAGGAGCTAATTGAGAAGAAGCCATCAATTTCTACAAAGAGTAGTTCACTGAAAGCACAACCCCAACAGAATTTAGCATACTTAACAGCATCCCTTTTTGATAAGCTTGGAGCAAAATACAGAACTGATCAAACAGCCCACCCTAGAGGAAGTAAAACATGTTGTCTTCTGTCTAAATGGAGAGAGTGCAGGAGGACCAGATGGTTCCAAAGGTGCCTTCTATCATTCTTGCTGGGATATCATTGGAGAAGACATCTTTAACATGGTTAGGGCATTTTTCTCAGGGAGGCAGCTACCAAAATGTGTGACACATACAAATTTGGTACTCCTCCCAAAAAGGAAGTAGGTGGTAACCTTCTCTGATATGAGGCCAATAAGTTTGAGCAACTTCATCAACAAAATCTTCTCAAGGGTAATACATGAAATACTGGTGGAACTGCTGCCTGCACTGATCTCCCTAGAGCACCAGGTTTAATCGAAGGAAGGACCATAGTTGAAAATGTTCTCCTAACACAGGAAATCATCACAGACATTGGGCTAAGAACAAAAGCAGGGCCAAATGTTGTTATTAAACTTGATATGGCAAAAGCTTTTGATCGGCTATCTTGGTTATTCCTGACAAAAACACTAAAGAAAATGGGATTCAGTGAGGCCTTTATTGGCCTGGTGTTTGACACTGTTGGTAACAACTGTTCAATGGACAATCACTTGGCTTCTTCAAATCAACAAGAGGGGTCAAACAAGGTGATCCTATATCACCTACTTTGTTCATACTTGCTGCTAAAGCTCTCTCAAGAGGATTGAATGCCCTGTACCTAAACTTGTACTTCTGTGGCTTTGGTCTACCCAAGTGGAGCCAAAAATAAACCATCTACCATATGCAGATGACACAATCATATTGTCCTCTTCTGATTCTACCTCCTTACAATTGATAATGGACGTCTTGAATGCATAAGAGGCAGAATCTGGGCAGATGGTTATAAAAAATAAATCTGCTGTATATATGCATCACTCTGCCAGCTTTGATGTGGTTACAAAGGTGGAAAGAATCACTGGTATAGGAAAACATGATTTTCCCTTCACATATCTTGGCTGCCCCATCTTCTACTCTAGAAGGAAGATAATACATTACCAAGGCCTTATCAATAAGGTACTAGACAAACTGCAGTATTGGAAAGGAAAACTACTTTCAATAGGAGGCAGGGTAGTGTTGATCAAGCATGTCCTTCAAAGCATGCCAATACATCTACTCTCTCCTTTTAATCCTCCAAATCAGGTAATCAACAAACTACATAAGCTCTTTGCTTAATTTTTCTAAAGCAGCTCTGTTGGAGGTAGCAGCAGACACTGGTCATCATAGAACACACTACGTATGTCCTATGATGAAGGGGGAGCAGGTTTCAAAGCACTGCATGATGTGTCCAAAGCCCTGTTTTACAAGCTGTGGTGGAATTTTAGAACTAAGCCAAGCCTCTGGAGTGCTTTCATATGCCAAAAATACTGCAAAAAACTCAATGCAGTAATCATCCCATGGAAAAAGGGATCACACACATGGAGGAAGATGCTGGAATGCAGGGACAGCATAGAGCATCAAATCATCTGGCATACAAAAATGGGATCCTCTCACTTCTGGTTTGACAACATGACTGCTAAGGAGCACTCTACTTCATTGTGCCAGCTGAATTTGCAATTGATGAATATATACACAATGTGAATGATGTCCTGCAAGATGGAACCTGGAATCTGAACAAGCTTTTAGAGAGCTTGCCACATGAATTTGCAACGCACATAGTAAAATCTGTAAGACCTCCAATCATAGAAGACATCATTGATACACCATACTGGATGCTAGAAGCTCAAGGACACTTCAGTGTCAAATCTGCTTGGGAGTACCTCAGAAGAAGACATGAACCTAAAAGGGCCTACAAGATGATCTGGGTACAAGGACTTCCCTTCAAAATTGCTTTCTTCATGTGGAAAGTCTGGAAGGCTAAACGACCTTTAGATGACTTTATGAAGAGATTAGGATACCACATGCCATCCAGATGCTGGTGTTGTACAGACCCAAAAGAAGAAACACTGGTGCACTTGTTCTTCACATCCAGTACTGCAACCAAAGTCTGGCAATACTTTCTATAAAGAGCAGGACTAACATGGGAGGGTATATCATTCCATCAAGCTATAACCAAATGTTGGATTACTGAAACAGTCCCCAGGGGAATTATGGAAAAGAAGGAACAGTTGCAAGTATGGAGAAACAGTAACTGCCATCAAAGTCATATATCAGATTTCCACCACATTACAGGCTTTAGTCCAACTCAGAAAGGCAGGTATCAATGTCCCTCACAAGTGGCAAGATCTCCTGAACATGATGGAAAGCTACACTCCTAGACTGAAGTACAACAAAGTTGTCTGGGAATTCCCAACGGAAGGATGGCTCAAAGTCAATACAGATGGAGCATCAAGAGGAAATCCAGGAAGATGTGCAATAGGATTCTGTGTGAGGAATGTAAAAAGAGATGTTCTATATGCACTGGGCAAAGAAATCACAGAAGGATCAAATATAATAGTAGAAGCAGTAGCAATTGTGGAGGCCCTAATATTCTGCCATTCTCACAACTATTCCCACATATGGCTTAAAACATATTCAATACTTCTGAACAACACAATCAATGGCATATGGAAGCCACCTTTATGTATAGCTGATCAAGTGGAGGAAGTGCTGCAACTAAAAGAAGCCTTCTCACTTAAAGTGACACACATTTATAGGGAGGGAAACAAATTAGCTGACCATCTAGCAAACTATGCTCTAGAAGCTGGGAGAATAGAGTGCCATGACTTCTGGCAGCTAGACTCACAATGCAGAAGGATACTAAATGAAGACAAATCGCAATTTCCTAATATAAGTGATGCAATATAAAATGCGGAAAACAAGATAAAGGGATAGAAGCAAGACGCTCAATGAACTATCAAGACAACAAGTAGGAACTAGTCTACTTACCTTCTTGATGAAGTCATGGAGTACCTATACTATACGAACAACCCTCAAGACAATGATGGTCTTGCAAACTGTTCGATCAAACAAAGGAACGAGTTCAATTTGGAATCACACCAAAAATTGGACAAGTTCACAAGCACACAGGTTTTTGGAGAGCACAAAGGCTTGTCCGAAATTTGTATTCAATATCAAAGTTAGGTACTAAAATAATGAAGTCTTTAGGCTTTTATAGAATGAGCCTTGTCCTAAATAACCTAGGAAACAAATAACTAACAAAAAGGCCACAATTTGGCTAAGTTTAAAGAATAGTCACACTCGATCAAACAAGTAAGAATTAATATCTTCCATAACTACACAATAATCACAAATGTTTATCAACATCACACGCCTCACTAAGGCCAATCACCAACGCCTAAATCAAGGCTAACCAACGCCTTGTCTTGTCTTATTCAACATTGATGGCATGAATGTAGCTTGATCAAGTTGACCTGCATCATTCTCCCCTTCTTGAGAAGATTTCTTCCTCGAAATCGAACCATCTTCATCTTTCAATGTGGCACTACCTGGCAGGTCTATAACATAGGCGCTATTATTGATCTTCTGCAACACTTGGAATGAACCATCTCCTCGCGGCATGTTCACATATTCCTGTAAAACATCATTAACAACACTAGGCAAGGGGTGAACGTTAGTAGAAACTTCATCATTAGAACTCAAGTATACACCATTATGAACTAGACAAACACCCTTAGCTCTAGCCGTCTCTTTCAGCTATCGCATGCGCTTGTAATCATCACTAACTTGTTTAGGTGTCAAGGGCTTAAGTGCATAACTCTTGCCCTCCAGCTTGGCCGTATAAGTGTTGGCCTTTCCATCATGATCAACACACCTATCAAACTGTCAGGCCTGCCCAACAGTAAATGGCACGCCTGCATAGGCACTACATTGCACAAGATTTCATCTTGATAAGCTCCCACCTTGAACTTAATAAGTGCCTGTTTTACCACCTTCAACTCACCACATTCACTAACGTATGGCTCACTACATTAGTGCAACTACCTTAATCAATATCATCGAGCACACCTTTCCCGTCACCCTACATCTAGCATGAAACAAGTTCTCACGCTGCATATCTCCTTCCTCATTTACGCTCATAGTACTCAAGATCCTACGCACCACTAAGAACATATTCACTCCATCATCTTCCAACTCCTCTTCGCCGCACTCAACCAATTCTATCCCCTTATCTTCTTCAATCTCCTCTTCACTTTCCATCTCACTCACAGTACGAACATCAAGAATTAGCATAGTCCTCCATGTAGGACAATCCTTAGTGAAATATCCATATCCTTTGCATTTATGAAATTGAAAGGAAGATGCACTAGGCGAGTTGAGTTGAGTTTTAGAAATACCTGCGGACCCCATAGGATCAGGCTTAGGTACCGCGACTTGGGTTTTCTTAAGCTCTCGGCTTTGGCTTGCTCCCCCAATGTTCGGTTTCCACTCTTTGTTTCGACGTAGGGAAGTGGAATCAGAACCCCCTCTATCGTGAGCTACTTTGCTTTCTTTAATCATCTTATTAGCTTCAATGGCAGCTGAGAACACATCAAGAAGAGCAACAAATGCATGTAGCCTCAATTGATTGGAGATATCATTATTAGACCCATTCTTGAATCGAATGATAGCCTCTTCTTCTTCTTCGTCTTCCATGTCAAGTGATAGAAGAATCTTCTCAAAGTCATCATAGTATTCTTCTACGGACTTCAACCCTTGTTTCAAATCATACAACTTCCATAACTGCTCTAGCTTGTGCCGTGGGTTTACATACTTAGGGGTCATTATTTGCTTCAATTCCACCCAGGTTATGCGTGCAGGCTGGTTATTTCTAACTCTGGATCTTTTCTCAGCCTCCCACCAAGTAGAAGCATAGGACTCGAAAGCAGCAATGGCATATGTAGCCTTCTTCTCCTCAGTCATATCATTTATTTCAAATATCCGCTCAACTTGACGTTTCCATTCTAAAAATCGATCAGGATCACTAGTTCCTTTGAAAAGCAGGGATAGTAACCTTGACACTGTTCAAACCATTATCTCGGCCACCTCGGATCGGTTGGATCGGTTTGAAATGCTAATAATGTTCAGCATATTCATTAAACTCATGCTCTAAATTCCTTCCACCAAAACTCTAAGTCTCCCTCTCGGACCACGATCATAACCACGTCTTCCCATGTAGTCTCGGCCCCCATTCGGTTGCCTTTCCCTCGGAATCCGCTGCCCCAAATCATCATCATCAAACTCCTCAAACTCGGGTAGATCATCCTCTCGGGCTGCTCTCATGTCCCCGGCAGGTGCTACGTTTCTCCGGGCTTGCAAACAACCCTCAAGACAACGATGGTCTTGCAAACTATTCGATCAAACAAAGGAACAAGTTCAATTTGGAATCATACCAAAAATTGGACAAGTTCACAAACACACAGGTTTTTGGAGAGCACAAAGGCTTGGCCGAAATTTGTATTCAATATCAAAGTTAGGTACTAAAATAATGAAGTCTTTAGGCTTATATAGAATGAGCCTTGTCCAAAAACTAACAAAAAGGCCACAATTTGGCTAAGTTTAAAGAATAGTCACACAGGACCAAACAAGTAAGAATTAATGTCTTCCATAACTACACAATAATCACAAACATGTATCAACATCACACACCTCACTAAGGCTAATCACCAACGCCTAAATCAAGGCTAACCAATGCCTTGTCTTGTCTTATCCAACATTGATGGCATGAACATAGCTTGATCAGGTTGGCCTGCATCATTAAGAGTGCAGGTAGCAAAATAACAATAAAGAAAATGGGACAGTGACCTCACACTAGGCTGCAGACACATGACCACAGACTTGAATCACACAATGCTCACAACCAATATACTCATTTAACTTGTTTGCTATCTCTGCAGGTACACTAGTGGAACCATTGTGGTATCACTAAGGAATCTGTTGGAGGTTACAACAACAGTAAAGAGGAAAGAAGGGAACAGAGGCTTCATACTAACATGCAGCTACTTTTTGCAGGAAACACTGGAGCAATCAGTTTACTGTTTTTTATAGAAAAGAAGAACTGGAGCTTGCTACTGCAAATGTATCATAAATTGCATATGCAACAATTGATTGGGACTCAACTTCCTACCATAGCAATCACCAGCACCACAAATCAGACACCTGCCCAACCTCCTCAACTCACAGACACACTAAAACCAGGAAAAACCTCAAGAACAGAAGACACAAACACACAATCAGGGAGTCACACACATTAACAACCTCACTAGCCTTCTCTACTTCTCCTTCTGGCCCTACAATGCTACAGCAAAAATCAGCCAACTCATGCCTAACATCCCCTTTAAACAACAACATTCTCATCAGCAACACATCTGCAACAACCACTTAATGACACACAATTTGGTCCAGTTAGTTGTTGATGAAGCAATGTGTGGTATCAACATTTTTAATGCTCATCCCATTGCTACTTTAGTCACCACACTGGTCCCCAACCACACTGAACTACTCCATCACAACACCAAATCAATCAGCCAGCTCAACATCAACATAAGAAGAGCCACACACATCACAACCAAATCAGAAAAAGACAACACCACAGAGCAGCAAATTCAGCACATAAACATGTCCCCCTCCTCTGTAAATTTTCGCTAAGCTATCAATAAACAATAATTTCACCAAAAAAAAAAAGCACATAAACCAACTGATACACCAACAGCAGAAGAAACACAATCAAAGCAACATCAATCACTCTTCTTAAAACCAAAGGACCAGTGTCACCTCTGAACTCTGCAAAGTCACAAGGATAGGAGGCAGCTTGAGTTGGACCAGGCCATTGATGCAATTGCAACGTGTGGTATTAGCACTCTTAGTGCTCATTCTATTGCAACTACAGCAATCACCATGGTCCTTCTCACATCCTCTCAAGAACAACTTTAACAAAATGCAGCAACCAAATAGCTCTCAGCTACACAAAAGCAGCAACATAAACTCACCTCAGCAGAAGCAACAAGCCACACAAGCATAGATAGTAGATGATCAATAGAAACAGCATACATACACAACATTCAAAAGACAACATCTTCACCATATCAGAAGCAGTAACAGCCAACACTGAAAAACAGCACACACAGCAGAAGCAGCACAACACTCACAGGCACAAACAACTAGCTCATCACTCAAAGCTCAGCAGCAGGATTGAAACAACACAATGCTCACACTTAGCTACCAAAAGACAGAATCATCTTCACCACTCAATCACAAGAGACATCTTGATAGTCATCTTCAACTTGGCGTTTGCCCTCAAAGCCAAAGCAAACTTGAAGATAACATATACCTTTTTGTCGCACTACTGAAAACTCTTGGCTCATTGTATAGAAGTCAGTTGTATGTACAAGGGTTCACATCCCTCACCCACAGAGCAGAAACAGGAACATATGTACTTTTTTGTATAGTTGACCTAGAAAAATTTCACATTGTTTTTGTACATAAAATCGTCTATCAATACAAAATAGACAATCGTTATATCACCATAGGTCTAACCCCCTACTACTATTTAGGTACAATTAGTCATCACCTTAGGATGATTATGAGTACAAGCATTTTCTTTTGGGAGGTAAGGTTTATGTCCCCCTCCACTTTTGTACTTTATTTCTATTAATAAAATTCATATTTACCGGGAAAAAAAAAGTAAGGCGATTAGAGGCGATTCGTCGCGCAGCTCTCGCGAGCAGCGATGGCCACGCCGGCCGGCGTATCTCCGGCTGTCGAGCCTTCCCCTTCCACCTCCCAACCTCCCTCTACAACCTCAACCAACCCACATCCCCTAGATTACAGTCATCTTCTCAAACCTGCGACATTAAACTCGACTACACCTGCGAACCCTAGGTCGACAGTCCCAATCGAACCAATCCTTTTCAAAAGAGCTTTATTCTTGCAGGGACAACCTTTTGTCAAGTTCACAGAGTCAGAACTCTGATCGAATAAACTTTATTGAGGGCCTCTAATATGCTGTAATTGGTAAGTTCTCCTATGGTTGGCCAGATATTGAAGAGCTTCGTCGAATAATTCCTGCGCAATATGGAATTAAGGGTGATTGCAATATTGGATTGCTCAAAGGTAGGCATGCACTGATTCGACTGACGCTATGGCAAGATTTTATCAAATTCACATCAAAAGCAGTCTACTATTTGAAAGAAAAAGATGGCTATGAATACCAGATGAGGGCACTAATTTATGATGCCAAGTTTAAAGAGGAAGAAGAAACTTCTAAATCGATGGCTTGGATTTCATTTCCCATTTTGCTTCCCAAATACTATGTTAAAGAATGCCTTTTTTCTTTAGCTTCTACTGTTGGGAAACCATTGCACCTAGATATGGCTACAATTAATAAGACTCGTCCAAGCTGTGCAAGAGTTAAGGTGCTTGTTGATTTGCTAGCTGATTTGCCAAAGAAAGTTCACATGGACATTGAAAATGAAGCTATAGGGGCTGTAAGACAGAATGGGTAAAGATTCAGTATGATTTTATCCCTAAGTACTGCAAGCAGTGCAAATTGCAGGGACATGACATGCTTGAATGCTGGAAGTTGCATCGAGAACTGTTGAGTAACAACTCTGCTAAAAAGCAGAGAACCAATGGTAATGCTATGAAGGGCAAAGAAAACACACCACTGATGATTCTGCCGAGTGGAAAAGTAGTTGGAAATCTAGCTTCACAATGGAAGGAAGTCAGTTGAGTGCAGAACAAAGACAAGCAAATAGGCAATCAAGTCAAAAGTGGAATGGAAATAGTAGTAGCTGATAAGGCCACTCAGTAGCTCCAAACAGCTAACAAATTTGCTATACTGGATATAGAAAATAGCAATGCTAATGAGAATAATCAGCTGGAGAAGTTTCAAGAAACAGCTGGTCAAAAGAGTACCCCAGTCCCTACATGCTTAGTAGCTCCCCTACAGTTGACTGAGAAGCCTACATGCTCTGCAGCAGCTGCCACCAACTCAAAATCACCAGCAGTTGTGACTTTGAAAAGCAAGACCAACAAAAAAACAACAGACTCAGAGATGTTATTGCACCCTGCAGAACCAAAGAAAAGTTCCAAAATTGCTGAAATAGGCACTATGGAAGACACTAAACTGCACACAAAGAAAGGGAAAGAAAGCACAAAGGAATCCACTGCTCAGTGGGTGAAGAAAAACTTCAACACAAATGTAGTTACCACCAACACTTGTCACCAAGATATTCCATTACAAGACACTCTTGTGGAAGAGCAATGACCAAGACAGCAGGTAAGAAAGCTGCAAAATCAACAAAGTTGCTTGTGAAGCCACAAGGAAGCCCAGGTAGATTATGGTCAGATCAAATAGAGGAGGACTTAGAGGAAGGGGAAATACTAAAAGAAATGCAAAGTGAATATGAGGCAGCTGATGAGGCAATTGAGGAGCATGACCAAAGTGAAAATGAAATAGCCAATGTCACTGTCACAGTGGGAAAGAACAACAACAAAGTTAAAAATAACCAATTGATGCTGCTGACAAACACCTTTCAAGATCAAGCTAAATTTGAAGTTCATGAAGCAGAAGATACAGTTCAAAAAGGGGATGTCCAAACTGGTATTGATCCTGGATCAACAGTAAGGAAAGGGACAATTGTGATACCCCGTAAATTCACCTATGTGATTATGCCGTAATGTGGTGAGTGTGTATGGGCCTAAGAATAAAAAGAATGGTTGAAATATATTGAAAATTTGTTAAGAAAAAAAGGGCGGGAAAACAAAATGAACGAAAGGCGTTTTAAAAAAAAAAAAAAGGGAGGGGGGGGG